>JASFXZ010000008.1:3063826-3165054 GCA_032209605.1 Mactromeris polynyma | reverse complement strand
CCCAGGTTGACCAATATAAGTAGAGAATGAAGTAAGCTTCGAGTGTGGAGACTGGTGTCAAGTTTTATATCCCCAGGTTGACCAATATAAGTAGAGAATGAAGTAAGCTTCGAGTGTGGAGACTGCGTGGTGTCAAGTTGTATATCCCCAGGTTGACCAATATAAGTAGAGAATAAAGTAAGCTTCGAGTGTGGAGACTGCGTGGTGTCAAGTTTTATATCCCCAGGTTGACCAATATAAGTAGAGAATGAAGTAAGCTTCGAGTGTGGAGACTGGTGTCAAGTTTTATATCCCCAGGTTGACCAATATAAGTAGAGAATGAAGTAAGCTTCGAGTGTGGAGACTGCGTGGTGTCAAGTTTTATATCCCCAGGTTGACCAATATAAGTAGAGAATGAAGTAAGCTTCGAGTGTGGAGACTGCGTGGTGTCAAGTTTTATATCCCCAGGTTGACCAATATAAGTAGAGAATAAAGTAAGCTTCGAGTGTGGAGACTGCGTGGTGTCAAGTTTTATATCCCCAGGTTGACCAATATAAGTAGAGAATGAAGTAAGCTTCGAGTGTGGAGACTGCGTGGTGTCAAGTTTTATATCCCCAGGTTGACCAATATAAGTAGAGAATGAAGTAAGCTTCGAGTGTGGAGACTGCGTGGTGTCAAGTTTTATATCCCCAGGTTGACCAATATAAGTAGAGAATGAAGTAAGCTTCGAGTGTGGAGACTGCGTGGTGTCAAGTTTTATATCCCCAGGTTGACCAATATAAGTAGAGAATGAAGTAAGCTTCGAGTGTGGAGACTGCGTGGTGTCAAGTTTTATATCCCCAGGTTGACCAATATATTAAGTAGAGAATGAAGTAAGCTTCGAGTGTGAAGACTGCGTGGTGTCAAGTTTTATATCCCCAGGTTGACCAATATAAGTAGAGAATGAAGTAAGCTTTGAGTGTGGAGACTGCGTGGTGTCAAGTTTTATATCCCCAGGTTGACCAATATAAGTAGAGAATGAAGTAAGCTTCGAGTGTGGAGACTGGTGTCAAGTTGTATATCCCCAGGTTGACCAATATAAGTAGAGAATGAAGTAAGCTTCGAGTGTGGAGACTGGTGTCAAGTTTTATATCCCCAGGTTGACCAATATAAGTAGAGAATGAAGTAAGCTTCGAGTGTGGAGACTGGTGTCAAGTTTTATATCCCCAGGTTGACCAATATAAGTAGAGAATGAAGTAAGCTTCGAGTGTGGAGACTGCGTGGTGTCAAGTTGTATATCCCCAGGTTGACCAATATAAGTAGAGAATGAAGTAAGCTTCGAGTGTGGAGACTGGTGTCAAGTTTTATATCCCCAGGTTGACCAATATAAGTAGAGAATGAAGTAAGCTTCGAGTGTGGAGACTGCGTGGTGTCAAGTTTTATATCCCCAGGTTGACCAATATAAGTAGAGAATGAAGTAAGCTTCGAGTGTGGAGACTGCGTGGTGTCAAGTTGTATATCCCCAGGTTGACCAATATATGTAGAGAATAAAGTAAGCTTCGAGTGTGGAGACTGCGTGGTGTCAAGTTTTATATCCCCAGGTTGACCAATATAAGTAGAGAATGAAGTAAGCTTCGAGTGTGGAGACTGCGTGGTGTCAAGTTTTATATCCCCAGGTTGACCAATATAAGTAGAGAATGAAGTAAGCTTCGAGTGTGGAGACTGCGTGGTGTCAAGTTTTATATCCCCAGGTTGACCAATATAAGTAGAGAATGAAGTAAGCTTCGAGTGTGGAGACTGCGTGGTGTCAAGTTTTATATCCCCAGGTTGACCAATATAAGTAGAGAATGAAGTAAACTTCGAGTGTGGAGACTGCGTGGTGTCAAGTTTTATATCCCCAGGTTGACCAATATAAGTAGAGAATGAAGTAAGCTTTGAGTGTGGAGACTGCGTGGTGTCAAGTTTTATATCCCCAGGTTGACCAATATAAGTAGAGAATGAAGTAAGCTTCGAGTGTGGAGACTGGTGTCAAGTTTTATATCCCCAGGTTGACCAATATAAGTAGAGAATGAAGTAAGCTTCGAGTGTGGAGACTGGTGTCAAGTTTTATATCCCCAGGTTGACCAATATAAGTAGAGAATGAAGTAAGCTTCGAGTGTGGAGACTGCGTGGTGTCAAGTTTTATATCCCCAGGTTGACCAATATAAGTAGAGAATAAAGTAAGCTTCGAGTGTGGAGACTGCGTTGTGTCAAGTTTTATATCCCCAGGTTGACCAATATAAGTAGAGAATGAAGTAAGCTTCGAGTGTGGAGACTGCGTGGTGTCAAGTTTTATATCCCCAGGTTGACCAATATAAGTAGAGAATGAAGTAAGCTTCGAGTGTGGAGACTGGTGTCAAGTTTTATATCCCCAGGTTGACCAATATAAGTAGAGAATGAAGTAAGCTTCGAGTGTGGAGACTGCGTGGTGTCAAGTTTTATATCCCCAGGTTGACCAATATAAGTAGAGAATGAAGTAAGCTTCGAGTGTGGAGACTGGTGTCAAGTTTTATATCCCCAGGTTGACCAATATAAGTAGAGAATGAAGTAAGCTTTGAGTGTGGAGACTGCGTGGTGTCAAGTTTTATATCCCCAGGTTGACCAATATAAGTAGAGAATGAAGTAAGCTTCGAGTGTGGAGACTGCATGGTGTCAAGTTTTATATCCCCAGGTTGACCAATATAAGTAGAGAATGAAGTAAGCTTCGAGTGTGGAGACTGGTGTCAAGTTTTATATCCCCAGGTTGACCAATATAAGTAGAGAATGAAGTAAGCTTCGAGTGTGGAGACTGCGTGGTGTCAAGTTTTATATCCCCAGGTTGACCAATATAAGGAGAATGAAGTAAGCTTCGAGTGTGGAGACTGCGTGGTGTCAAGTTTTATATCCCCAGGTTGACCAATATAAGGAGAATGAAGTAAGCTTCGAGTGTGGAGACTGCATGGTGTCAAGTTTTATATCCCCAGGTTGACCAATATAAGTAGAGAATGAAGTAAGCTTCGAGTGTGGAGACTGCGTGGTGTCAAGTTTTATATCCCCAGGTTGACCAATATATTAAGTAGAGAATGAAGTAAGCTTCGAGTGTGGAGACTGCGTGGTGTCAAGTTTTATATCCCCAGGTTGACCAATATAAGTAGAGAATGAAGTAAGCTTTGAGTGTGGAGACTGCGTGGTGTCAAGTTTTATATCCCCAGGTTGACCAATATAAGTAGAGAATGAAGTAAGCTTCGAGTGTGGAGACTGGTGTCAAGTTTTATATCCCCAGGTTGACCAATATAAGTAGAGAATGAAGTAAGCTTTGAGTGTGGAGACTGCGTGGTGTCAAGTTTTATATCCCCAGGTTGACCAATATAAGTAGAGAATGAAGTAAGCTTCGAGTGTGGAGACTGGTGTCAAGTTTTATATCCCCAGGTTGACCAATATAAGTAGAGAATGAAGTAAGCTTCGAGTGTGGAGACTGCGTGGTGTCAAGTTGTATATCCCCAGGTTGACCAATATAAGTAGAGAATAAAGTAAGCTTCGAGTGTGGAGACTGCGTGGTGTCAAGTTTTATATCCCCAGGTTGACCAATATAAGTAGAGAATGAAGTAAGCTTCGAGTGTGGAGACTGCGTGGTGTCAAGTTTTATATCCCCAGGTTGACCAATATATTAAGTAGAGAATGAAGTAAGCTTCGAGTGTGGAGACTGCGTGGTGTCAAGTTTTATATCCCCAGGTTGACCAATATAAGTAGAGAATGAAGTAAGCTTTGAGTGTGGAGACTGCGTGGTGTCAAGTTTTATAACCCCAGGTTGACCAATATAAGTAGAGAATGAAGTAAGCTTCGAGTGTGGAGACTGGTGTCAAGTTTTATATCCCCAGGTTGACCAATATAAGTAGAGAATGAAGTAAGCTTTGAGTGTGGAGACTGCGTGGTGTCAAGTTTTATATCCCCAGGTTGACCAATATAAGTAGAGAATGAAGTAAGCTTCGAGTGTGGAGACTGGTGTCAAGTTTTATATCCCCAGGTTGACCAATATAAGTAGAGAATGAAGTAAGCTTCGAGTGTGGAGACTGCGTGGTGTCAAGTTGTATATCCCCAGGTTGACCAATATAAGTAGAGAATGAAGTAAGCTTCGAGTGTGGAGACTGCGTGGTGTCAAGTTGTATATCCCCAGGTTGACCAATATAAGTAGAGAATGAAGTAAGCTTCGAGTGTGGAGACTGGTGTCAAGTTTTATATCCCCAGGTTGACCAATATAAGTAGAGAATGAAGTAAGCTTCGAGTGTGGAGACTGGTGTCAAGTTTTATATCCCCAGGTTCTCATGGTTTAACTTCTCTCATACATACTCACATGAAAGTCTTCAAATTAATTCACAAAACCAATCAAGTATGATTGTTTGTTATGATTCAATGTAAATCATTTTAAAATTAAATTGCATATATTATATTACATAAAAATTCTGTAGTAAAATGCAAATTTACCCATAAAAATGTTCAGAACAAATAAAAGCATAACAAACCATCAAAATCTCCCTGACACTGAAATCTTTGCACTGTTCAGATATCCCCATATAATAAGTTAACAAATTTTACAATATGGCAATTAAGTGCTTTATCAAAATGGAAGTCCGACCAAAAAGTAAAAAGTGTTTGAGTTTATGAAAAGAAATGCCTGTATTTACATAAGCTATTTATAATATCAATATAAGGGTAGCATATACATGTTAAGTTTAATAACTAACTCATAGTCAACTTTTCAGATCAAGAATTACAAACATTTAAAATGAATTTATAGAGAAATAAAGACTTGTTTACCACCCCTCATATATTACAGATAATACAGTGAAGAGGTCACTTCCTTATAGATTCACATATATATATCTATATACAAACATGTTGAAAAACACCATGACAGTTATCTATCTGTGAAAGTTATAACAGGTACAGTAAACTCCCGGGGACCTGGGCCTGCATGTATTCACTAAAACATTTTCAGACTTCAGACTCAATTGACAGTTTGAGACTTAAGCTTTTATTTCGATGAACTTAGATAAAAATTCAAATTCACGAGAATTGTTGCGTCAAGAAAACTGGTATGAATAGTTCAGTAGCAATAGTAGCTTTTTTTGGGGAGTGATTTCTTGCTAAGCCACTTTGAAACATGTTTAAGACTTATTCTCAAATTCAGGCTTACAATGGACCCTGTCCGGACATGATTAAAAGTCCGGTTTTCAGAGATTCTGGTTTCAGAGAACTTATCATAAAACTTCATTCTGTTTATACTTTTCTTATATGAATCAGTTTGTCTGCCTTATAATATGTCTATATGCAATATAATCAATGTATAGTGTTTTACTGATGGTGGTATAGTGTTTTACTGATGGTGGTATAGTGTTTTACTGATGGTGGTATAGTGTTTTACTGATGGTGGTATAGTGGTTTACTGATGGTGGTATAGTGTTTTACTGATGGTGGTATAGTGTTTTACTGATGTGGTATAGTGTTTTACTGATGTGGTATAGTGTTTTACTGATGGTGGTATAGTGTTTTACTGATGTGGTATAGTGTTTTACTGATGTGGTATAGTGTTTTGCTGATGGTGGTATAGTGTTTTGCTGATGGTGGTATAGTGTTTTACTGATGTGGTATAGTGTTTTACTGATGTGGTATAGTGTTTTGCTGATGGTGGTATAGTGTTTTACTGATGTGGTATAGTGTTTTACTGATGTGGTATAGTGTTTTGCTGATGGTGGTATAGTGTTTTACTGATGTGGTATAGTGTTTTGCTGATGGTGGTATAGTGTTTTACTGATGTGTTATAGTGTTTTGCTGATGGTGGTATAGTGTTTTACTTTTGGTGGTATAGTGTTTTACTGATGTTGTAATAGTGTTTTACTAGTGGTGGTATAGTGTTTTACTGGTGGTGGTATAGTGTTTTACTGATGGTGGTATAGTATTTTATTGATGGTGGTATAGTGTTTGACTAATGGTGGTATAGTGTTTTACTGATGGTGGTATAGTGTTTTACTGATGGTGGTATAGTGTTTTGCTGATGGTGGTATAGTGTTTTACTGGTGGTGGTATAGTGTTTTACTGATGTTGGTATAGTGTTTTACTGATGGTGGTATAGTGTTTTACTGATGGTGATATAGTGTTTTGCTGATGGTGGTATAGTGTTTTACTGGTGGCGGTATAGTGTTTTAATGATGGTGGGATGGTATAGTGTTGTAGTGATGGTATAGTGTTGTACTGCTGGTGGGATGGTATAGTGTTGTTGTGATGGTATAGTGTTGTACTGATGGTATAGTGTTGTACTGATGACATAGTGTTGTACTGATGGTATAGTGTTGTACTGATGGTATAATGTTGTACTGATGGCATAGTGTTGTACTGATGGCATAGTGTTGTAGTGATGGTATAATGTTGTACTGATGACATAGTGTTGTACTGATGGTATAGTGTTGTAGTGATGGTATAATGTTGTACTGATGGCATAGTGTTGTACTGATGGCATAGTGTTTTACTGATGGTGGGATGGTATAGTGTTGTACCAATGGTATGGATGAGACAGATCATAATTGAGACTGTAAATCTTGCTAATCCCATGCATATAAAATACAGGTATGCTCTAATCAATCCTTGTTGTAATAAAAACATGAGGCCAGCTATTGTTAAATAAAATGCTTACTTACACAGTTATCTAAGAAATTGATCATGGTAGGCAAATTTTACTATCAGACCTACATATGTTTTTCACACCTTTGAAAATTACCAACCAACCATTGAAGGGTACACAATTGAAAATGACATCTGTTAATAACATCTGAGGTATGTTTTTTAGAGGTAGGGGAAGTAAGCGAAAGAAGTTAGCCATTGTAGAAAAGGTATATAGCTGTCTAAAAACCGCTTGAACACTTCACTAGCTACAAAATGGCTCACACCAGACAAGACAACATTGTTCAATATGGACGCCATTTTGTTTACCAAAGCTAGCACTGTCAGATCACGCTACCTATCTGAAGATAGGGGCTTCTTTTCATACGTTTCAGAAATGGCACCGCTTCTCTCCCTACATAGCACTAGGTAGAATTCTATTTTTCCAACCTCTAAAAACAAGCCCCAGGAGTCAGATGCTCTACCCCTTTAACACTTTGCCTAAATTATCCAGTTATCATTTACAAGAAAGTTTATAGATTTCATATTTTCAATAGGTCATACTCCTGTGACAACAAACAATCTGTATTAGTCCCATTGTCTGCAACACACAGACCTCAGTTACAGGAATTGTCTGTAGATACCTCAATGTTGTCAGTAATTATTATGTATCACTGAAATAAGGAAGGACGTTTTGGAAGATGGATGTTGTTATACACAGACAGATATATATAATGGAAGAAGCAATTATCGATGTATAACATTTGTTGTATGATTTAAGCATTTAAATTAAGCATCTAAAATACCTTGCCTGAATTCACAAAATATTTTCCCAGTAAACCTACTTAAATGCACCCAAATGAGACATGATATTGATTCTGACTATGTAAATAGAAATTAACCCATAAAATGCACCAGAATTACCATGCGCATGCTGCAAATTCACAGTGGGAAATGCCATAAAAGGACTGTTTACAAAACCTACAGCAATGTACCGGTAATAGCTTTAAAGACAGAATCAGAATACTGAGCATTTAGAGATTAAAGCGACTATGTCATAAAAATTTGTAATACATCATATCTGACTTTAAATTTATTGTAATGCCGTCTGAAGAAAAAATAATTTAAAATGCTATGATTTATTTCTGTGTGTAAAGCATTATTTCAGCTACACTACAAACATGGTATGATAATTGTAGTAAATTAGGTATGAGATAAGGCTGTAGCTAATGAATGAAGTGTGGTAAAGATTCTATTAGTTTATGAGATAATTAAGGCTGTAGCTAATGAATGAAGTGTGGTAAAGATTCTAATAGATTATGAGATAAGGCTGTAGCTAATGAATGAAGTGTGGTAAAGATTCTAATAGATTATGAGATAAGGCTGTAGCTAATGAATGCAGTGTGGTAAAGATTCTAATAGATTATGAGATAAGGCTGTAGCTCATTAATGAAATGTGGTAAAGATTCTATTAGTTTATGAGATAATTAAGGCTGTAGCTAATGAATGAAGTGTGGTAAAGATTCTAATAGATTATGAGATAAGGCTGTAGCTAATGAATGAAGTAAAGATTCTAATAGATTATGAGATAATTAAGGCTGTAGCTAATGAATGAAGTGTGGTAAAGATTCTAATATGTTATGAGATAAGGCTGTAGCTAATGAATGAAGTGTGGTAAAGAGTCTATTAGTTTATGAGATAAGGCTGTAGCTAATGAATAAAGTGTGGTAAAGATTATATTAGTTTATGCGATAAGGCTGTAGCTAATGAATGAAGTGTGGTAAAGATTCTAATAGATTATGAGATAAGGCTGTAGCTCATTAATGAAATGTGGTAAAGATTCTATTAGTTTATGAGATAATTAAGGCTGTAGCTAATGAATGAAGTGTGGTAAAGATTCTAATAGATTATGAGATAAGGCTGTAGCTAATGAATGAAGTAAAGATTCTAATAGATTATGAGATAATTAAGGCTGTAGCTAATGAATGAAGTGTGGTAAAGATTCTAATATGTTATGAGATAAGGCTGTAGCTAATGAATGAAGTGTGGTAAAGAGTCTATTAGTTTATGAGATAAGGCTGTAGCTAATGAATAAAGTGTGGTAAAGATTATATTAGTTTATGCGATAAGGCTGTAGCTAATGAATGAAGTTTGGTAAAGATTATATTAGTTTATGCGATAAGGCTGTAGCTAATGAATGAAGTTTGGTAAAGATTATATTAGTTTATGAGATAATTAAGGCTGTAGTTAATGAATGAAGTGCGGTAAAGATTCTAATAGTTTATGAGAAAAGGCTGTAGCTAATGAATGCAGTGTGGTTAATATTATATTAGTTTATGAGATAATTAAGGCTGCAGTTAATGAATGAAATGTGGTAAAGAGTCTATTAGTTTATGCGATAAGGCTGTAGCTAATGAATGCAGTGTGGTAAATATTATATTAGTTTATGAGATAATTAAGGCTGCAGTTAATGAATGAAATGTGGTAAAGAGTCTATTAGTTTATGCGATAAGGCTGTAGCTAATGAATGCAGTGTGGTAAAGATTCTTAAATGTTAAGAAGCTAATGAATGAAGTGTGGTAAAGATTCTAATAGATTATGAGATAAGGGTGTAGCTAATGAATGAAGTGTTGTAAAGAGTCTATTAGTTTATGAGATAAAGCTGTAGCTAATGAATGAAGTGTTGTAAAGAGTCTATTAGTTTATGAGATAAAGCTGTAGCTAATGACTGAAGTGTGGTAAAGATTCTAATATGTTATGAGATAAGGCTGTAGCTAATGAATGAAGTGTGGTAAATATTCTATTAGTTTATGAGATAAGGCTGTAGCTAATGAATGAAGTGTGGTAAAGATTCTATTAGTTTATGAGATAATTAAGGCTGTAGTTAATGAATGAAGTGTGGTAAAGATTCTAATAGATTATGAGATAAGGCTGTAGCTAATGAATGAAGTGTGGTAAAGAGTCTATTAGTTTATGAAATAATGCTCTACCTATAAATGCAGTGTGGTAAAATTCTTATAGGTTATGAGATATGGCTCTATCTATGAATGGAGTGTGGTAAAGATTTGTATAGGTTATGAGATATGGCTCTATCTATGAATGGAGTGTGGTAAAGATTTGTATAGGTTATGAGATATAGCTCTATCTATGAATGAAGTGTGGTAAAGATTCTAATAGGTTGTGAGATATAGCTCTATCTATGAATGAAGTGTGGTAAAGATTCTAATAGGTTGTGAGATATAGCTCTATCTATGAATGAAGTGTGGTAAAGATTCTAATAGGTTATGAGATATGGCTCTATCTATGAATGAAGTGTGGTAAAGATTCTAATAGGTTGTGAGATATAGCTCTATCTATGAATGAAGTGTGGTAAAGATTCTAATAGGTTATGAGATATGGCTCTATCTATGAATGAAGTGTGGTAAAGATTCTAATAGGTTGTGAGATATAGCTCTATCTATGAATGAAGTGTGGTAAAGATTCTAATAGGTTATGAGATATGGCTCTATCTATGAATGAAGTGTGGTAAAGATTCTAATAGGTTGTGAGATATAGCTCTATCTATGAATGAAGTGTGGTAAAGATTCTAATAGGTTATGAGATAAGGCTCTAGCTAAGATTGTGGTGTGGTAAAGATGATAATAAGTTATGAGATAAAGCTCAAGCTATGATTGCAGTGTGTTAAAAGTTCTTTTAAGTTATGAACAAAATTGATATAGTTATAACTGAGCCTTGCAAAAATACTGCCATGTAAAGTTTTCTTTAGTCACTTAATATAGTGCATCAACACAATTAGTATACAGCTGTCAATGGTATGTAATGACCAATAGTGAAAGGGGGGTTCTAGGGAGAATTATACCCATGATTAGGGATGCAAAGAGCAAACCCTATGGTAGAAGGTCCAAGCCTTTTGAATATAAACTTGTCGTCAAATCCTGTTCATTAACTTCAATAAGCAAACATTTTAGAATAATAGCTAAGATCTCCCACAGCAATGAGTCTTTATGAACAACAATGCCAATAAGATTATATCTATGCCAACAATTTCCCCTATTTTAGGCCAGTCACTTCAAGCAGTAATTCACTGATCTGGTTTTGGTTAGAAATAAACATGGAGCCTCTTGCAAGATGCCTTGATGTACATGCAAAACACCAAGCCAAGTGAATGAAATATTGAAATGTGACATGAATTAGAGGCAAACATGCATGAAACATTTTTAAAAACTCATTAATTAAGCTGCATAGCAAAACTAAGTTGAACACATTATTCAAAGAATATGTGAAGGAAATATTGAAATGTGACATGAATTAGAGGCAAACATGCATGAAACATTTTTAAAAACTCATTAATTAAGCTGCATAGCAAAACTAAGGTGAACACATTATTCAAAGAATTTTAATTAACAAAAAAAAACATTTTAGCAACAAACAATTTTCTTACCCTGTTGCTGACCAATATTGTTCTAGCCTCTAAGAAAGCATATAACTACAGTATAAGTAAACGCAACAATAACTGACTGAACTCTTGGTACAGAACTTGTAAACAAAGTAACAAACTCTATTAAATTAGAAAGACTATAAATTTATAAATACTAAAGTCAACACAAAAAGTAAAGTGACCTACGTATATACCAACAACCTTTCTATGATTACACAACATGCAGACAAAACCACAAAACTGGACTGGGTGCTCTTTTTTCTTACCTTCCTTTTAGCCGCTGATACACTGTCTAAATCACAGTCAAAGTCTTCAAAATTCAGATCACATTTAGACCAATTCTCATCAAATAGTTCCGCTGGATTTAATGGTAATAATCCAAAATCGAAACTCTGGGAGACACAGCCACGTTTTTCACATGAACCCGTCTGACCTGCAGACTGGTCAACAGCACTTTCCACATCACATGACAAACAGTTTCTATTTTTAGCAAAAGCAGCTGACATAGCACCATTAGAGTTACAGCAGTCATTAGTTTTGCTTAATGAAGGATCAGTCAAGTTTTTATGAAGGTTAAGACTACGTAGTTTAGGAGGAGATTTGATATGCATGTTACAATATGAGAAAGAAGAATGGGATAGCGAGCTCAAGCGAGATTGTGGTATGCTTCTATTGCGTTCCTGGTTAAATCGTTTTAGAGCTCTACTTACTTGATTGTCATTGTCAGAACTTGAACTTGCTCGGGAACGATTTACAGAACTTTCATGAGAAGATGAAGACCTCGTGGAGCATTGTGAAGTCCGTGGAGAAGCAACTGGAGTTGAGGTTTTAGACCTTAGTGATATACTACTACAAACACTATTTTTGCTACTACGACGTGATACTTTATCACTGTCACTATTTTCTCCATTTTCAATTTCTCCATTCTCTGAACTGCTGCCAATCTCTTTCTCCCATTCCTCCCATCCTGAATCACCTTTGTTTTCACTTGTGTTCTCATTGTTCTCATCGCTTACACTTCCATTTGGAATTTCAACTTCTTCACCATCTTCATTTTCATTATTTTCTTTATCACTTTCAGCTGCATCTTTTATCTTGTTTTCATTGATTTTAGCAACAAGAGCTTTAACGTATCCACTTTCCATTACTGCAGAATTAAAATTTTCATCTTCTGACACAGAACAATAAAACTTTTTAATGCTTTGATTGATCTCCTGAAGCTCTAACTCATATCCTTCATTCTTAAATGATTTCTGTTTTTGTAATGGAGAATGAGAAGCAGAAGGAGATTTGACAGATTCTGTGTCACTGGACTCCTGCAGGGCTTGAAAGCTTCTTAGTCTGTCTTTCACAATACCATGCAATGCTGTGGGAGAAGCAGGCGTGGACCAAGATTTTCGTTTGGAAGTTGGTGAAAAGTCACTAGTAGATTCTAACAACGAAGAACCTTTTCCAGAATCCTCTGATTCACTACTAGCTGGTCTGACTGAACATGTCAGCAATTCTTCAACAAGAGCTTCCGCTTGTTGCAGACATTTCTCTGAATCTGGAGATAGTGGTTCCTCAGCTATGTCAGGCGTTTCTTCAGTGTTCTCGATTAAACCAGTGTTGTCACGTTTGTTGACTTTCTTAGAAACCACTCTATTGATCAGGTGTTCAATGAATTTTGGCTTTCCTGGGGCTGAAATGAGAGTAAGAGTTTTGAGTTATTGTATGTTCTGGTAAAAGGTTATGGTTACATTACATAATGAAACTTGGTTTATTTTTTATACTAGTTTCAACCAATAATGAGGCATTTGGGAATTTTCTCAAAATCTCAGACAGTCTTCTTGACTTTTTTTCTTTAGAAACCAATGTAATTAAGGATTTATTTTTTGTGCAATGTACTCCATTGATTCCAAGAAAACAAGAAATTTTGAATTAAATTAGGAAGATAATCAACAGTACCTGTAGCCTGAAACCTTCAATTAATGTCACTTAATGAAGAGAAGCATATTGTAACAAAGCAGAATCAACTACCACACAATCACTTTCCCAAAACACAACAGATAAAACTGGTTGAAGAAATAATTGATATGATACTGGTCAGTAAACATAATTTGCACAATTAATGTTTGTAACAGAACATTACGTGATTGAACTAAAGGAAAAGGTAACCATTCCAAAAAATGTTAACTTTTAGGTGAAGTAACTTGCTTATTTATATACCACTAGAATTCTATATTTTAGCGCAATGATATTGTTCTCGGATTAACATGAAAATAATGATGAATCACCAATTCAGGAGTTAATCAAACAATAGTATACAAGATTATAATATATAGTGATTGGCTGTGCCATTCTTAAATCACTGTTGTCATGGAAACAACTACTTTTATAATTTTTTGATGGACCCTATTTTTCAGAAAACCTTTCTCAGGACTCCCATTTGGAAAACCTAGCAAGAATTCTGGTTAAAGTTTAAAAAAAAAAAATATTCATTAACATTATTCATTTGAACAACATATAAAATATGAAGATGAAGAACTTGGTTTAAGTGAATGACATAAACACTGGAGTGGATGCTTTGTGTAAATGGCAAGTTGTGTTTCAGTACATTACTGTACAAGTGGAAAGTTTGCAGACATGGAACAGTTAGTGAATTTGGCACGTAAAATATCAGCCAGTGTAAATTTCCTGTCTATAGAAAACAAGTTTTAATATATTATACTGATACTATTATTTCAATGATTTGCTAACATTTCCACAAGCAAAAGTCTGAAAAAGCTATTTTACAAACCCTAATATTGACATATCTTCCAAATCTCCAGACAAAAAATTTACCATTTCACAAGACAACACTTCAGAATAAAAGTAATCAGCCTAAATGGAGTATTTCTTGCCTCATTCAATCACTCAACAAAGAGAATCTGTCATTAACAATTTGTAACTAACACCATAAAAGAAATGAACTTGCAGAATAAGAACTTTGAGGAGCAATCATGAGGTCTAGATAATACAATGTTTTACATATACAGTATAACCAGTATATAACACCACACACTGATACCGACATGAAGTCTAGATAATACAATGTTTTACATATACAGTATAACCAGTATATAAGGCCACACACTGATACCGACATGAAGTCTAGATAATACAATGTTTTACATATACAGTATAACCAGTATATAACACCACACACTGATACCGACATGAAGTCTAGATAATACAATGTTTTACATATACAGTATAACCAGTATATAACGCCACACACTGATACCGACATGAAGTCTAGATAATACGATGTTATACATATACAGTATAACCAGTATATAACGCCACACACTGATACCGACATGAAGTCTAGATAATACTATGTTTTACATATACAGTATAACCAGTATATAACACCACACACTGATACCGACATGAAGTCTAGATAATACAATGTTTTACATATACAGTATAACCAGTATATAACAACACACACTGATACCGACATGAAGTCTAGATAATACTATGTTTTACATATACAGTATAACCAGTATATAACGCCACACACTGATACCGACATGAAGTCTAGATAATACAATGTTTTACATATACAGTATAACCAGTATATAACACCACACACTGATACCGACATGAAGTCTAGATAATACAATGTTTTACATATACAGTATAACCAGTATATAACGCCACACACTGATACCGACATGAAGTCTAGATAATACAATGGTTTTCATATACAGTATAACCAGTATATAACGCCACACACTGATACCGACATGAAGTCTAGATAATACGATGTTATACATATACAGTATAACCAGTATATAACGCCACACACTGATACCGACATGAAGTCTAGATAATACAATGTTTTACAAATACAGTATAACCAGTCTTTAACAACACACACTGATACCGACATGAAGTCTAGATAATACAATGTTTTACAAATACAGTATAACCAGTCTTTAACAACACACACTGATACCGACATGAAGTCTAGATAATACAATGTTTTACATATACAGTATAACCAGTCTATAACGACACACACTGATACCGACATGAAGTCTAGATAATACAATGTTTTACATATACAGTATAACCAGTCTTTAATGACACACACTGATACCGACATGAAGTCTAGATAATACAATGTTTTACATATACAGTATAACCAGTATATAACGCCACACACTGATACCGACATGAAGTCTAGATAATACGATGTTATACATATACAGTATAACCAGTATATAACGCCACACACTGATACCGACATGAAGTCTAGATAATACTATGTTTTACAAATACAGTATAACCAGTCTTTAATGACACACACTGATACCGACATGAAGTCTAGATAATACAATGTTTTACATATACAGTATAACCAGTCTATAACAACACACACTGATACCGACAATGTTTTACAAATACAGTATAACCAGTCTTTAATGACACACACTGATACCGACATGAAGTCTAGATAATACAATGTTTTACATATACAGTATAACCAGTCTATAACAACACACACTGATACCGACAATGTTTTACAAATACAGTATAACCAGTCTTTAATGACACACACTGATACCGACATGAAGTCTAGATAATACAATGTTTTACATATACAGTATAACCAGTCTATAATGACACACACTGATACCGACATGAAGTCTAGATTATACAATGTTTTACATATACAGTATAACCAGTCTATAACAACACACACTGATACCGACAATGTTTTACAAATACAGTATAACCAGTCTTTAATGACACACACTGATACCGACATGAAGTCTAGATAATACAATGTTTTACATATACAGTATAACCAGTCTATAACAACACACACTGATACCGACAATGTTTTACAAATACAGTATAACCAGTCTTTAATGACACACACTGATACCGACATGAAGTCTAGATAATACAATGTTTTACATATACAGTATAACCAGTCTATAACAACACACACTGATACCGACAATGTTTTACAAATACAGTATAACCAGTCTTTAATGACACACACTGATACCGACATGAAGTCTAGATAATACAATGTTTTACATATACAGTATAACCAGTCTATAATGACACACACTGATACCGACATGAAGTCTAGATTATACAATGTTTTACATATACAGTATAACCAGTATATAACGCCACACACTGATGCCAAAATGAAATGTCGGATAATGCAGGTAATCACATAGAACAGGTGTTCATTTGTCACTGATCATCCTACATACTTCATGTGCATTAGGACTATTGGTATGTAGGCTATATATTATACCAGGGAATTATTATTTTATGGTCAACAGGAGGACAACACTTAATGTGTGTTAACATAGGCATTATTTACTCATATCTGTATTCAACTTTAGTATCATTTAAACTACTCTGGTGAATTAAGTGTGTTAATTGACATTTAAGTGTTTTAAGAAAGACTACTTCATGATATTGTGATGGTATTTGGTGGCCTGCTTTTTGGGTTGTAAGCATATATACATGTACATGTGGGTGAAAATAAAGGTAGTATAGTAGATCAATTAAACAGTAAATATTTCATCAATTAGTGATAAAGGGGTGTGATTATTTTAGGGTTAATGTGACCAACAAACAGTGTTCAATGTTCTGTTTAACAGGTGTCGTTATCCATAGTGTATACATGTTAAAATGTATTTAGTACTAAGTTCTTTTGCCAGGACCATCTGGTGATGTCATACAGACATAGGTGATGTTATGGACAGTTTATACTGTATGTAATCAACATTATTATGCCATTATTGATGCTGCATTCTTCATGCAATTTGTTTTTATTGCTACGAAACAACAAGTTTGAAAATTATTTCACACTTGCAAATTATGACTCTGGGAGGGAATTGCTGAGCAACTTCAGTCTAATACCAGATTTCCTCATTTCACCCAGACAATTGTCCTCTTACACTTACAACAAACGTACTAAAATGTTCAGTAATATATTCCAATGTATCGATATTATGTACTACATACAAAATCATTTAGAATTCTTGTTATGTACAATAGCTGAAATCCGGCAATTTTTTCATGGGGGCAACTCATAGTTTAAATATAGAACCATGAAGTTCAATCAGACAGTAATATATAAATAATGTCTTTGTAATTGTCAATGTGAGTCTAGCATGATAATGTTCTGATGTTGTTTGTACCAGTTGATTAAAGGACAAACTCATATTCACAGCAATTTGGTCATATTATGTCTAAGAATTATACTACACATAAAATACTATGAGTAAAGTTCAAGTTCTTAATTTAAAAAGAATCAATGTATTTCTGCAGAAATTCTCTCAGATACAAATAGAAACAATGTACAAACCTTCACAAGTGAGAATCAATTCAGATAATTGTTGAATCCCGTATGTATTACAAGGATTTATTTCCATACAAAAGCTGTTTGATTTCCTCATACAATGCCCAAACATCATACAACTTTACAAGCAATGCTTTAACTTTGAAAAATTACAAATATAAATACAAAATATAATCCATAATATAATATCATGCAGAAATTATTGTTTTATATTTTTTCATTCTATTGCACACACAAAGATGTTTACCAAGCTAGGAATACATTTTAAAGAGGAGTGAATGAAAATGACATAAACCACTGGACATTACAACTACCATAATTATATAAATTTATTACATTAAAATCACCAATAAATGATCAAAGTTTGTCAAAAAGCCACAAAGTAGTCTAATTTCACAATAAACCTAGTTTCATTTTTTATTTACAAAAATATGGTTGTTAAATGGTTATGGGACTGGTTTAAATGGTTTGAACGTTATATCACCAATGATACATTCTTGCATGGCTTTAAATTTTATCAAATGAAAGTAAATGAACAGAATGGCGTTAGAACGGTCTCACAATGACCAAATATCTCCCACTATATCATGTAGAACATGGCATATAAGTAAGTTATGCAGTAATTAAAACAGGGAAGCGCTTTAAACTAAAATCATCATACACGCACCTGTATAAAAGTTGTTATATTTTACAGGAATATGTAAGAATGCGATCATTTATACCTCATTTATATATGTATGACTGAATGTTTGAATGATTCACACAGATATTTTACGACCATTTTACAACATCCTACATATTTTATTGAACCATAACATCTGATTTCTAACAATATTTTGTGGTATTTCATTTCTATAGTAACATTTTCCACACTTCACAACACCTACATTGAACTATCCTATATACAAAGTACAGTATAATCATTTAGACAATATAAATGCTAGTTAGTACATTTTCAATCCTGTATTGAGAAAAAGCAAGTTGCCTATCAGTTAGTACATCAATACCTGAATACTGTACCAGAGTATGTAAGGTTACGCTTATTTTTAGTTAAACTGTTGAACAAGAATTATTCAAAGGGGTAAACTTCCACAACCTCAAGTGTCTGAGGTTTTAAAACTTTTCAAAAGTCATTGCCTCTGATTGGTTAGTTCCAAGCACTGAGTCTTAAAATTAACCAATGAAATGAAGTATTCTAAGACTGGTACCTGAACTTAATTCTATAACCTAATGGAATCAGATAATTAAAGAATACTTCTTAATTTAACAGAAAAAAGTTGTAACAATGATAAAACTCTATCTCAAGATTTTACTTCTATGGATGAAGTATTTGTGGCTAATGTCAAGGTCACTGACACCAGCTTGAAGGTCAAGGCTGGAATTCCTGTTAATAATAGTGCCTATCATAAAGCTCATAGCAAGGTAATTCAAACTTGACATACTGGCAAGGATCCCTGATGATCCAGTTGTATACATGGCCTAGATGTCATGACACAAGCATTCTGACAATACTTCACAATGGTTGGGTAGAATAATTATGTCACCTCTAGTATGTTTACAATTCTTTTTTAATTATTTTACTTATTTTTTTTTAAAACAAGTTAAAAATTTAACCCAAATTTCATGAAGATGAATTAATAATCTAAGCATGTATCATGTAAAGTCAGAGTACCACTCAAGTGCTTACACCATGTTTGTATGATATGTTCCCATGACAAAGTCCCCACATAACCGTCCCCACATAACCATGTGTCAATATTACATGTATCCTCGTCAAGACAAACATTATTGACACGTTCTATGTAGATCAGGCGAAAAATGTGGCCTCTAAAGAGTTTTAAAAATGTGTTTGTTTGATTGGACCAAGTTGTTTTACCCAAGATTATCAAATTTCGATTTTGTCCAAGATTTTATTAAGGCCGCTTCTTTCCACAGAGTTAGAAACTGGCCCCGGAGATTCTGACCAAACTTGATGAAGATGTCAGCCAAAATGATGACCTCTAAAGTGTAACAAGCTAATGGTTGACAATGGATGGACACATGGTGACATACATAGGACAACACGGCTAAACTACCAACTGAGAACTAATGGTTGACAATGGATGGACACATGATGACATACATAGGACAACACGGCTAAACTACCAACTGAGAACTAATGGTTGACAATGGATGGACACATGATGACATACATAGGACAACACGGCTAAACTACCAACTGAGAACTAATGGTTGACAATGGATGGACACATGATGACATACATAGGACAACACGGCTAAACTACCAACTGAGAACTAATGGTTGACAACGGATGGACACATGATGACATACATAGGACAACATGGCTAAACTACCAACTGAGAACTAATGGTTGACAACGGATGGACACATGTTGACATACATAAGACAACATGGCTAAACTACCAACTGAGAACTAATGGTTGACAACGGATGGACACATGATGACATACATAGGACAACATGGCTAAACTACCAACTGAGAACTAATGGTTGACAATGGATGGACACATGATGACATACATAGGACAACATGGCTAAACTACCAACTGAGAACTAATGGTTGACAACGGATGGACACATGATGACATACATAGGACAACATGGCTAAACTACCAACTGAGAACTAATGGTTGACAACGGATGGACACATGTTGACATACATAAGACAACACGGCTAAACTACCAACTGAGAACTAATGGTTGACAATGGATGGACACATGTTGACATACATAGGACAACACGGCTAAACTACCAACTGAGAACTCATCCTCTAATGAATATTCTGAATAATTTGTCTTTTAACTGAAAGAACATGACATAGACAACCAAAAGAGTTGTCATGTAAACTAGAGGCAGACAAACTAAGTAGCACCACTGTTCATGGTGCCAATATTTGTACCATAATGTTTCCTTATACCAGAAAGGAAATATTTCACTTAGGATAACTCCCAGCTTGAGAAGTTTCGTGATTGCAGGTCAATACTTGGGTGGATAATTCTGACACACAATGGGAGAGGATGATGTTTCCAGTGCTCTCATTTCTACCTCAATCAGAAATATGTCAATAAATATGGTACTATACCCAATACATGAGCTTATAGTATTGGTCAAGATTGATGTACATTTCATTTGGTTATTAGGATATAAGATTTTCAGAAACCCATGGTTTCCTAGGTTGGTCCAAATGCACCTACGAAACAACCTTTGATGAGGTGTTATAGAGTTTATGTTCAGAGTTCCCAGGCTACCAACCAGTACTAATGAACCTATCAATGGTTTGTTCAGGGGGAGGGGGACAGGCTGACCCAGGGGAGGGGGAGGCTGACCCAGGGGAGAGAGAGGCTGACCCAGGGGGGGGGCAGACTGACCCAGGGGAATTAGACAATTTGTCATTTTAGGATCTAATTCCCCACTTCTGGGAATTATTAAAAATCAGACCAAAGTCTATTTCCTGGGGCCCAGAATCATTTGTTGTCAATATTCCATCAATCAGGAATCATTTTCTGTCTATTTCAGTTCCATGTTTCCACCCCTGGGGCAAAACATTGCATAAGCACATAACCTGTTCTCAGCAAGCAATTAATAACCGGACAACTTCTCCAAATGAATCAGTTTAGAGGCACCAAGCAACTAATTTGAATAAATGCAGGTCAGAACTCAAACCTGTAGTATAGTGCTCGAAACATCATCTTCATTCACTCATATTTTCTAGTCAGTATTTTATCTAAATGAGAATGAACAATGAGAGAAAATGCAATAAAACATGGGGAAGATATGGAAATATTAGTTATTGCCAATAATGTTTCTGCCCAGCATTGATTTAATGATGGCTGACAATAAAACTAACTTATGTAAATTAGAAGTTGCTTAGAATATCAGACATTCTTGAATACATTCTATCCAAGGTACTTTAAACAATGGATTTGTGTTACATAATGTATGGTCAATTGCACATTATTGTCAATTACTGTAAAGGAAATCAATTCCTGAAAATATTTCATAATTTCCTGACATGTGGATTGTCAGATGATTCAATAAAGTAATTTAATCATTGATGTAATGCTTTAGATGGTTTAGATGCTTTAGATGGTTTAGATGGTTTAGATGCTTTAGATGGTTTAGATGGTTTAGATGGTTAGATGGTTTAGATGGTTTAGATGGTTAGATGGTTAGATGGTTTAGATGATTTAGATGGTTAGATGGTTAGATGGTTAGATGGTTTAGATGGTTAGATGGTTTAGATGGTTTAGATGGTTAGATGGTTTAGATGGTTTAGATGGTTAGATGGTTTAGATGGTTAGATGGTTAGATGGTTAGATGGTTTAGATGGTTAGATGGTTAGATGGTTAGATGGTTTAGATGGTTTAGATGGTTAGATGGTTAGATGGTTTAGATGGTTAGATGGTTAGATGGTTAGATGGTTTAGATGGTTAGATGGTTAGATGGTTTAGATGGTTTAGATGGTTAGATGGTTTAGATGGTTAGATGGTTAGATGGTTAGATGGTTAGATGGTTTAGATGGTTTAGATGGTTAGATGGTTTAGATGGTTAGATGGTTAGATGGTTTAGATGGTTTAGATGGTTAGATGGTTAGATGGTTTAGATGGTTAGATGGTTAGATGGTTTAGATGGTTTAGATGGTTAGATGGTTAGATGGTTTAGATGGTTTAGATGGTTAGATGGTTTAGATGGTTTAGATGGTTAGATGGTTTAGATGGTTTAGATGGTTTAGATGGTTAGATGGTTAGATGGTTTAGATGGTTTAGATGGTTAGATGGTTTAGATGCTTTAGATGCTTTAGATGCTTTAGATGCTTTAGATGCTTTAGATGCTTTAGATGCTTTAGATGCTTTAGATGCTTTAGATGCTTTAGATGCTTTAGAATGCTCATAAATGAGGTTTTTGTCCTGAAGTTGTGCCTATAACCAGTTAGACTCCAATTTATAATAAATGTAGTCATACAATACACAATAATCTGATTCAAAAAAGGATGAATTACAATCTTTTATCTGGTCTAACCCAGCCAGTAAAGAAGTAAGAGTACAATATATGTATGGCTGTCATGCACCTAGGTGTTAATGGCATGAAGGCATGTTTCCCTGGCATTACAATCAGTGATTTCTCCTACACATGGTACATGAACACTCTCTCCATGGTCCCATGTTTCCCATTGCAGATCAATAAAACCTCTTACAATTACTACAACTTCCTCACCAATGTTTCTAAAGTAGATCAAGAAAAAATCAGGTACAATTTAAGTGTTTTAAGTAATCAATATGGTAAAGTCAACATTCACACCTACATGCATGTTACATTTCTGAAATAGATTCACATTATATTTTTGGATGCCCACAGTATATTTTGAATCAAGGGAGTTAACTCTTTTTTCTCCCCCGGGGGCATAATCTCCGGAAAATTGTAAAATTCTACATCCTCACAGCTGCAATATTCAGAAGCATTATCAAACATTAAAGTATAGCTATTTTTGTCATGCTGAAACATTTAAAGCTCAGCCCCCATTACCCTTTGATTTTTAAACCATTTTGGGCCATGATTATTTTTTCATTTTTCTAACTGATGTTATGCATTTGCGTATGTGCATATCGCTTGCTATGCCCCTGTCAATGATCAACATTTGAAAGGCCTTAATTTTAGTTAGTTAACGTCTGAGTGAATGAAATACAGTAAAGGGTCATAATTTATATAAGATTCATTTACAAGTTTTTTATATATTTATTGCACGGCGTGTCAACGCCGTGCATATTGAGTTCTGTTAGCGTCGTTTTGCAATGGACTCGGTTAAGAACAAAATTGGGCGAAAAATCGAACAGAGCCTAGGGTGGGACTAAATCCCGGGACTTTAAAAAAATCCGGGACTTTGGTGGGAAAATCCGGGATCGATATTTTGGACTATATCGTAGGTATCAACGGTCAATAACGGATAGAGGAACATTCGTTCACACCCTTCAGTTAACATATGTTCCACTCGAACAATTTTTAAAAATCGATCCCGGAGAATCCCGGATCACGGATAACGGGTTTCAGTCCCACCCCAGAGCATATTGTGCGCCTGCGCAGACCGGCGGGAATATATGTCGGGAAGCGAACGATTGTGCGTTGTAACGTCATTATTGATTTTGTAGGCTACAAAAGCTAAATTAAGGTATGTGATTTTGTTGTATATTATGATTGATGTCATTAACTAATATTTTCAACTGTATAATTATTAAATTTATCGTTTCAACATTGTGGTTGACCCATCGCGTGGTTGACCTACATTTTATTTGTTATTGTTATGATGCAGCCAGCATTCGTCTCTGTGCTCTGTTTAATATTTTGCAGTATTTTCCCTCATTCATAAGTCATGTATCGTTCAAACATGCGTGATAATTAACATGTAAACGTTTAAACTCGCAGGTTGTATTAAATACACTGATCACATGTTCTAACCTTACAGCGATTTTCCGAAAATGTACTTTCAGTTTCAACTTTCAATTTCATTATTACATGCAGACTGAATGTGTCTAAGTACATAAGCGTCGACTCGATTTAGCATATTCCTGTATGACCTCCAATACTTGGAAATGACCCTGGCCTCGGATATGAAATTGCAATGACTTTCAATTTTAAAAGTCCACGGAAAACACTGCCAATGATAGATGGAGAATCTCAATTAAGATAATTGTCTGATGACATCTTCAAATTGATGTCTTCAGATACACGATCAGCAAATGAATGGCTGTTCTAAAACATTATTTGAGATGAAAGGCAAAATGCATTATTATCCATTGGAAAGTCTAATGCAGTATTTTATTGATTTACCTTTTATTGCAGCAAGAAGCTGTATGTGAGGTACTGAGAATGTCAAAATAAAGAACATATATTTTGAAGATGCAACAAACAAATGTAAGGTGGCCTTATGGTGCAAATGTGTGAATGAAACCTTTCAACCTGGAGACTTGTTATAACAGACAGTGTTTCAAATACCTACAGAAATGAAGTTTCCCTTTCAACAACATCCCAGACCTTAGTCACGGTATGTCACATGGTTCTCCTACTGTATAATAAACTCACTTTAAACAGATAAAAAATAGTGACTTTGAAAGCCTTGGAAAACTCGCGTTGAAGTGAGTGTAACATTTCCTTGTATATAAGTTCATAATTTGAAGTTTAATACTTAAATGTTCATGGAAAAAGTTAATTTGAAAGACATGTTGAATGAATAAAATAGCAGTACAAAACAAATGCTGTTTTGGTCCTTGAATTTTGTGAAAATACCCTTTGAAGAGTCCTTGAATTTTTTTTGGGAATGGTGGGAAATCTGATTTGTGTTGTGTCTTGAACAACAGACAAATTGTGAGGTTAATTATTGCAATTATAGGAAATGATACATTGATATTCTGCTATACAAATTTAAATAGCAAGTTCAAATTATTGCAATCCTGTCGCCTGTTACCTTAAGCTAAAATAAGATATTGCAAAAAAATTCTGAATGTACTTTAGTACAGTAGTTATATCATCAAAAAGGCATAAAGTTTTTTTTGTCCATTCAGATAGTTTTAGTTTAATAATTTTAGCAGCTGTCAACTGATACTTTTGAAATACATTGTTATTGGCTAATACTTTTTAATACCATTAAATTTTACATGGAGACATTAATATGTCATGGTTATAATAAACATGTAACTGAATCCATTGTTAAAGCAGAAAAGTTAAGAAATACACAATTAAAGAACAACAAACCGTCAAAGATTATATGCAGCAGCAAGATCAAAGTAATACATTTTTTTTATCATAAACATGATTGGGTCACTTATCCTCACACTCCATCAAAAAGAGCTTTAACACTAGGCGAAAGGTTCAACACCTAAATATAGCAAAAATTGTTCAGATATTTCTTAAATATGTTTCATTAATACCCTTACAATATACCTATACTATTGTATTTTAACAGAAAACAGAATTTCCAGTAGAAGACGTAATTGATGAGGTGGATAGTGTTTGTCAGGAAGAAGATGAGTTCTCCTTCTTAACAATAGATGACAAAGTAGTTGTGGTACCTGTAGGAATGGTGAAGCAGATGTTCCCAGATATGCAAGATGAACATTAGAGCTTCATATTGTTGCCTTGTGTAAACCTTAAATAAGTGTCACTTGCACTTACAAGGACAGTGATCCCTTATCTATTCGGAACAACTGACACTGCAATCAAAGTTATGCGAAAAACTAGATACTTCCATTTCTGATATCATTCGGTATTTATTCATATCCCGGTATTGAAGGTGCTAATTTTTTTTAATTTGAAGACATGATTCCCTGTGACATATTCAAAGTACACACCAATTTTGATAAAAAGCATGAACAATTATGCAATTGTTTACAAGTATAATTTCTTTTGGAATATTGTTGTTGCCAAAATTGAAAACCTGTTGCCAAATTATTGTCTTTTTCACATTTGATGTTATTGGCAAATGACAGAGGGAACCCTAGAAACAAAAAATGTGGATTTCATTCTTGATTTACGACTGTTTCAGAGAGAGAAAAAAAACTCCCCTCAACAACCTCTAACACACCACTTTATTATTTTCTTCATTTGTGGCTTTTAAAAATTGAAATTTACCATTAGCAGCAACTTTATTTCTGTAGGTAATGGGGTTAATATATTGCATCCTGTGGAGTGCAGTATTTTCCGGCCCTTTATTCTTAAATGTATAAAATCAGCTTGTTAGTGCAATGAAATTTACTTCAGGGACAATATTTATAATATTTGTGCATACGCCTTGGCATGTAACCAGGAAAGTACTGGGTAGATTCCAGGAAAGTACTGGTTAGATGCCAGGAAAATGGTAACTTTACGATGGGTCTCATTGGCACTATGCAGTGACCGTATTTGGCTTCAAAAATTGTCTGTTTGACCTATACTCCTCTACTGGCATCAAAAAAGTATATTTATGGTGTGCGGCAGACATACCGGGTCGACCAAATTACCATAATGTGCATTATAAAATGTGCGCGGCGACGGGCGACCTCATAAACACAGTAATACTATACATACATACCTTTTTACTGTATGGCAAAAGTTAAGTATTTCAAAAAACCACATGTAAAAAAACCCAGTCAGCACTCAAAAGTTTAAAAAAAACCAAGCCCTCCCTTATTTTGATTTAATTTTTGCTTGGGCCTCTTATTTGAATATATTGTACTGTGTTTTGATAGTTGACTTTGCTTGTCTTTGATACTTGTAACAGTTCTTACATTAATGTGCTTTTGCAATATTCATGTCTTGCCTCAGTCTTCAGGTGTTTTATTGCTGTTTGTTTCACTTTGATATTTTTTAATTATTTAACTCATTCGAGATTTGTTCATTGCATGATTGCCTTCAAATATTGTGTCACACAGCCCCACTCAGCCCCACTCGAATTCCAAAATAGCCACTTGGGCTTCTGATTGCCAGACATTTTTTCTAAAAAAAATCTATTTACCCTTTGGCTGATTTGCTATGAACATGGCACATGATTGTACTGTACCAAAATTACATCCAACATCTGATTCGCTGACATATTTTGGATATTATATCTAAAGCTGCTAGAGCAGTTTAAACCGAACCGGGTAAAAATGTTCCTTGAGTAGCCCTATGCTGTGTCTGCAGTCTACTTTCAACTTTTGATACAACTGGTCTAACATACTTTTTGTTACCTGACTAAGCTCAAAGTAGTTTCCTTTAAAACAAAGCTTGGATGATTTGACCTGGATAATCGATTCATGTATAAACTATATAAAAGATGATGTTTTTGCAATTAAGCTGCATATGAAGTAAACAGTTAAGTACTAATATTTAACTACAATGTATAATTATATAAACTTTGTTATTGCTTGTACAGATGTGTTCATCATCTTGTATTTATTATGTCTCCACATGTTGTATGTTTGTCTGTCCAGTCTGCCTTGTTCTCCCTTTATCTCCAAAATCCAGTGATAGATTTTCATCAACTTGCTGGGAAGTATCAGTATGAAGTCTAGTAGTTCATATTGTAATTTGGGGTCATAATGTTAAAAGTCAAGGTCACAGGTGTCAGAAACTTGAAAACCTTGTCTGCTGTTCATCTCTAAAAAAACCTGTTACATTTTCATCAAAGTTGTGCTTTGAAAATTAATTGGAAAATACCCCACTGCAACAAGATTACTCATAACCTATGGCAAGCTAGTGTTATCATAACTTTATGCCTGGCCATACTGATTTTACTCTAATTTAGCGAGGATAGAATTTAATATGTCATTTCATAATTAAATATTCACAAACGTTACATAAAGGGTCTAATATCTTTGTATTTCATTTATTTACAATCGTGACAAACATTTCACTTGTTTTACAGTCTTAAGGTTCTACCATTATTACTGACCATTTTTCTTTATTTTGGATTGAAAATCTAGCATTTCTAGAACAAGTCGGATTGAAGATCTCTTGGAAAAAATGTTTATTCTTTCTTCAATAATTTTTTATTCTTTTTCACATTTATGTCTTATGTTTTTGTTTTATTCCATATTCCATGCAAACCTTCTTACCTAGTTACACAAACTTTGATATTATAAAACTGTTTACAGTCAAACCTGTCTGTAAAGACCACCCATGGGAACAGCAAAATGTGGTCTTTGTTTACAGGTGGTCTCTATTAACATATTAAATATCATTTAAAATGGTCTGATGGGAGATAAAATTGATGGTCTTTGCAGACAGGTTTTGCAATAGTGGTCTTTGTTCGCAGGTGGTCTTTAACACAGGTTTGACTATAGTTACAAAACAGAAACTTATATGCAACGAGTTGCCAGCTTGGCTACATAGACAAGTGGTACTGTCCCACACCCCATTTGTTTGCTTTGATTGTATTGAGTAATCGTTTTTGCTTTTTGGTCATTATTGCATTATTTCTTTCTACTGTTAATATGTTTGTGATATATGTAAATACGTTTATATTTCTCTTTGCTATGTTCTTTTTGTTTACTTCTCTAGTTATTCATATACTAAGTCTGCTAAATCCGTCTGTGTACACCTCCTATCACTTTTGTAGATTCAGGTATCATTTACAGTTTTCATTTACATATACAATTTCACCATTATCCAGTCCTCCACAAAGTTTATACTCATTATACATTCACACTGCTTGATAACTTATCCAGTGTGTGATGCTAGCATGGGGTTGTTACATACTGAAGTGATATCATATTTTGACAAGGTGCTATATCATTTAGTGATTAATGTTTTTGTATTGCGTTATTGTGTTGCATTTTGGTCACTTTTGCATTATTTCTTTCCACTGTAAATATGTTTGAGATATAAGTAAATACGGTTTTATTTCTCTTAGCTATGTTCTTTGCCTTATTATAATAGTCATTCATATACTACGGCCTGCTTTCACTTCCTACCACTTGTTCATTCAGGAAGCATTTTATAGTTCTCTCATGTGTCACTTTATAGCTATCATTTACATTAAATTACACTATTTTTCTAACTTTCAAAATGTCTAAACTCATTTTACATTCACACATTGCTTGATTAATTCAGTGTGTGATGCTGGGTGTCTGTTTGTCCACTGACATGTTGTTAATTAAACTGTAGTGCTCTCACATTTTGACAGGATATGCAATATCATTTAGTGATTATCGTTCTTCTTTTTAATTTTTAGTAAATACTAATTATGTAAATTTGTCGTTATTTCATTATTTATTTCTACCGTGATAATGATTGTGATTTATGTTAATATGTTTCAATCAATGTTTTGCATTTTGAGATGTATAATGTTGTCTTAATTTACATGCATGATGTTCATTATCATGAAAGTTTTCCGCACTATCAATTTCTATTTCTGTTTAACTGTCCATACAAAAACTAGTCTGTTCCTTAATAAATTCCTACTACTAAAACTACAAATGTACTTTTTATACATTAATATATAGTTACACATTAAAGCATAATAAACACATAATGTTAGTTCAAATTGCAGTTGTTCTATTTCATTTTGTTTACGCCGTGCACCCACCTTTGCTGCATCAGGCAGCAATTTTTTACTTGTATGATATGGAATTTCATATTCATATACGCATGACATTCTTCTATTTCCAGCCAACAATGGGCCATAACTCCGGTTCTTAATCATCTAATCCTATTTGCACCATACAAACTAAATCAGAAAATCTACAGCACATAAAAATATCCAAGTATAATATTTTGTCTGACCCATGAATAAAAATCTTACAAAAATACAAAGGGTCTATTGATTCTCCTGGTGTAACAGAAAGATCAATAAGGGTATTGTCAGATACTCAGCCAGATTTCTGTTTGTGTTGTTAAGATGATATGTCCTATTGTCTGTAGAACGGATTCACATGCCAATATATTTTGGTTTATAGTTACTGCATAGACAGATCAAATAGTTATCTATTTCCATATGAAATTTGGAAAGACCTCCTTGTCAGAAATATTACAACATGCGTACATGTACATACACATACGGCTGCATATACAGAAGATATTTAATTTACATCCTCAGGGTTGTTGGTTTTGTTTTATTAAGTTTCAAGCACAGGAGATTGTCAAGAATTCTTTCCCTTTATCCCATATATATATATATATATATATATATATATATATATATATATATTCTCTAGAAGGGGCAAAGGGAGAGAACTCTAGATGGGATAGGGCAAAGGGAGAGAACTCTAGATGGGGTAAAGGGAAAGAACTTGTGACAATCTCCTGTGGTTTCAAGTAGGAAAGAAAACAGGTTCTTCATATGGTTACTAAATATTTAAGTCTGCTCAGTTAGTTTAGTAGACAGAGCATTCTATCACCAATCTGGACATTGCAGTATGGAACTCTTGGCGAGGTGACGGTGACATTGCAGTATGGAACTGTGGGCGAGATGACGGTGACATTGCAGTATGGAACTGTGGGCAAGGTGCGGTGACATTGAAGTATGGAACTGTGGGCAAGGTGCGGTGACATTGAAGTATGGAACTGTGGGCGAGGTGCGGTGACATTGCAGTATGGAACTGTGGGCGAGATGACGGTGACATTGCAGTATGGAACTGTGGGCGAGATGACGGTGACATTGCAGTATGGAACTCATGGCGAGGTGACAGTAACATTGCAGTATGGAACTGTGAGCGAGGTGACGGTGACATTGCAGTATGGAACTGTGGACAAGATGACGGTGACATTGCAGTATGGAACTGTGAGCGAGGCGACGGTGACATTGCAGTATGGAACTGTGGACAAGATGACGGTGACATTGCAGTATGGAACTGTGAGCGAGGTGAGGGTGACATTGCAGTATGGAACTGTGGACAAGATGACGGTGACATTGCAGTATGGAACTGTGAGCGAGGTGACGGTGACATTGCAGTATGGAACTGTGAGCGAGGTGAGGGTGACATTGCAGTATGGAACTGTGAGCGAGGCGACAGTGACATTGCAGTATGGAACTGTGGGCAAGATGACGGTGACATTGCAGTATGGAACTGTGGGCAAGGTGACGGTGACATTGCAGTATGGAACTGTGGACAAGATGACGGTGACATTGCAGTATGGAACTGTGGGCGAGATGACGGTGACATTGCAGTATGGAACTGTGAGCGAGGTGAGGGTGACATTGCAGTATGGAACTGTGAGCGAGGCGACAGTGACATTGCAGTATGGAACTGTGGGCAAGATGACGGTGACATTGCAGTATGGAACTCTGAGCGAGGTAAGGGTGACATTGCAGTATGGAACTGTGAGCGAGGCGACAGTGACATTGCAGTATGGAACTGTGGGCAAGATGACGGTGACATTGCAGTATGGAACTCTGGGCAAGATGACGGTGACCTACATTGTTCTTGGTAACCGATGATACTGTGATACCGTGATACAGTGATACCCTGATACCGTGATACTGCGTCCCAAGTCAGTTGTCCTTCACCTCCAATCACAATGGGAAGTTGCCTTGCCAGTTGTTGGTGGAAGGACAAGTTGGTTGAATCCAGGGAGACTGGTTAGATCAACTGACCACCCAACTCAACTGATATTATGTGGTTGAAAAATGGTATAAAATGACAAGCTAAAAAGAAAAGCAATTAAAATACCAAAAGTCAGTATGAATAATTATAGTATAATTCTTAAGTTTGATTTCTATGGATTCTTTAGCAACATTTCTTTGAGAATTAATGAAACTAAAAAGATCATTCAGACAGAATCCACTCAATTGTACATTTGTATTGAATGACAACATTCCATGTACTTGAATATAGCAATTGTTTGAAAGTGACAAGAATCTAGTCATATAAGTGACAATTTATTAACATAAATTCATGTGCAAAATGACATGAAAATGTTTCCATGGAAACAGACTTACCCCACATACACATCCTGATTATATCACTAAGTTCTATCAGCTTCAGAATAACTCCAAAAAACACCCACAACATCTAACAAACTTTATCTGTGAACATTTTCCAATCAAATAATTTTCCTGAATCCAACAAAAAATGTCTTTATTGTTTTGTATTCAATAGCACTATGCAGGCTTGCCCTTCTCATTAATTCAACAGACAGACTAATCAGTACTCTCTGAGAGTATTAATATTTCCACATAGTCCATCTAAACCCAATATTGAGACCCAATTTTCTATTGAGCGCCTTGTGTTATCCCTGTAAGTCTGCCATACATAATATCCCCACACTGGTGAGTCATCATTTACAGAAGAAAATCTTTAATTATTTATTGCTGGAGTAAATGGAAAGAGCAGAGTTGACAACTTGGTACACAGTACAGATGACATGAATACAGCGTCTCAATAACTCAATACTGATCATCAATTTATTGACATAACAATTGGAAACATGACTGTTTCAGTACAGAATGACATTTTTATACATAATACAATGATAATTGCACAAGCACATCAAGTCCCAGTGGTAGAATGAGAGGGGAGGAGATATGAAGGGAACTTTGCAGACGAAATCAATATTGACGCCTTTTTCAGAGTTTGTATTCAGGCGAAATCTCTGAATAATATGTTCCATTCTGTACAAATACGAAAATGAGAGAAATATTTCCCAATTTTGCAGACACATTTGAGAACCACCGACTATTAAGCTTGCGGAGAGAAATATACAGCACTACAATATTCACTGAAACCAGACACATTCTGGTAATGACGTTGCATACTAAACAGGGAGTTTGCCTTTTATTCACAATACTTTAATACCAATGGAAGGGCCAAAACAAAGGGCCAAAGCAAATCACCAAAGAAAATGGCCAAAAAGGACAGGGACTTTATTTCTGATTTCATAAAAACAATTGTTTAACAAATTCATATTCAATTCCTGATGGTTCTTCACACTTTGCAGTTTTCATGATCAACATTCCATTTAAACAATACACATTTGTTAACGGCTATCATTTGAACTCATGAATGTAGTTATTAAGGTATTAATAATAGATACAACATCCTAAATTAGGGAAAAAATGTGAAAATGGCAGAAGATTATATCGGAGTCCCTATATTGTACCTCAGTACTTGTCTCTGACCTTAAATGCGGTCACCAATCAATACCATGAGTCAAAGTGTAACTCTGTCATGAAGAGAAAACCTTGAAAGAACTGATTGGCTCCAAATACAAAAGCTAGATGCTGGAAAAATCCAATAATCATGAATAAGCTGCAACCATGATACTGTAAGGTGGAGACTTTTCATGGCATCTTTAATTTTTCCATTTCTCTATACCAGGCCTTGATTTCATGAACACACTTAAGTTTTATTCAATTCAGCAAAAATCTCTACTAAGTGAAAATCTATAAATAAGTTTAATTGGCTATCAAATGATTTTGTCTTAAAACCTATGTTTTGATATATGAAATTATAATATGAATTTATCGAAACGGCACAATCTGACACACAATCTCCTTTTTTAATCATTTATGTATAAATATCTTTTCGTAAATTAATGGTAAAAAAATATTTAGCAGCAGGATGTAAAAATGCTCAATAACCTGTGAGGACATTGAAGTGGTTATCTGAACAAGTATAAATGAGCTTACAGCAGAATTGTAGTAAATATTCATTAAGAAAATAATCAAAGCACAAAAGTACTGTGGGACGGTACCACACTCGCCTCTGTAACCAAGCTGACAACTCATTGCATACAAGTTTCCGTTTTGTAACTAAACAGTTTTATAATTGTCTAGTACATGTATGTGTAAATAGGTAAGATGATTTGCATGGAATATGGAATAAAACTAAAACATAAGACAGAAATGCAAAAAAGAATAAAAATTTATTGAAAAAATAGTAAACATTTTTTCCAAAAGATCTTCAATCCGACTGTTCTAGAAATGCTAGATTTTCAAACCGAAATAAATGTAATACAAAGATATCAGACCCTTTATGTAACTTTTGTGAATATTTAATAATAAACCAGAGAGTGAGATGAACGTAGAAAGATGACACCGATAATTTTGGTAGTTGTGCACAACGAGACGATATCTACGATAAATCACAATAAAGAACAACAACAACAGTAATCACTTGTCATCGCTTTATATATATCCTTTAAACCCAGTCTGAACCCGAGTACACTCTTCTACATGCGTTCGCTTAGCAAATTTATCGCGTTATTAGCGCTAACCTGGCATTTTAAGTCTTGAGAACCTGAGCGGTACCGTCCAAAAGGGGAAATAATCCAATAAATTAGTTAAATATAGATACTATTAAATACATAAACTCATTTAATCAGCATAATAAACATGTACTATATACGGTATATGGAAGGGGAGAGAACTCAGACAATCTCCTGTGTTTGATCTGTGAGTATGTATTTATAATTTGGTCAATTCAATTATTTAACCATGTTTTCACATATTTATTATTATTGTATTCCGTACTCTTTGAAGTATGTCTGGACTGTGTTAACCATGCATTATTGGTTTATATGCTTTAAATGATTAAAGTAAGATCACATAATCTGAGTGACCTTTGGCAGCAAAATAAAGGAATACAATACAGTGTATGTACAGTGTATGTACAACTATAAATACATCTTCTGGGGCGCCGACTATATTTGATACTGTCGAAGATATAGCCTAAGTTAGGGATCAGTTATTAAATTAGATGAACATTTGTTTTATGTAAAGAAAAGCGCTGTTACAAAAAGAAAGGTTGAGTGATCATGTCATACGACTATTTTAGTAATGTTGGTAATAAATTCAAGAACTTCATGTATAACGTTGCAATTTGGTCACTGTTTAACTCAAATTTGCTATTTCTTTTGTTATCGTGTTTACTTAAATATCGATTATAGGGGTCTTGTATACAACCTATTCATCCATTCATATTTGACAATATGATTTAAACAACCTGCCCACCCTATACCCAATATAATGGATAAAACGATAATGAAAGCTTTATCGAATTGGGTTTGTACTTGAATTGATGAAACTGAAATCAAGGTACTGGAGAGCTAGTTGCTTCAATGTACTGGAAATGATGAATGTAAAAACAAAGTACTGGAAATTATGAATGTAAAATCAAAGTACTGGAAATGATGAATGTAAAATCAAAGTACTGGAAATGACATAATGTAGTCATAGTACTGGAAATGATACACAGTTGATCACCAAATAAACAAAGTAATAGAGATTGAGAAAGTTAAATCAAATGACAATGCTGAATGTAAAATAAAAGTGTCTGCACTTATAACAGCTTCACACTGTTAGAGTTCAGATAATCAATAATGTATCGCAAGCTTGCGTGATGTTTGTATTTCTGTACTCAACAAAGTAGATAACTGATGCTAGGATCAATAAAATGACAATGAATTAAAGATTTACTGAGGTTATATATCATAGTATATATAAGCAAGAACAACAGAATGATACTGTCACTGGTATCACAGTAAGTATCCAGTGGACTGTACGAATGAGTAAATGGTGTCCTTCTAGCAATCATAAAGATACAAAATTCTTCTGGATTTATATTATATTAATTAATCAATTTCATGAATAATATTTATGTTTCAATAAAACTTGTGAATCAATTTTTCTCCACATGGAAATTTAAGTCACATTATACATAGAAAAATGAGTTCACATAATCCGTTTCTAGGGTAATTAAGGATAATAATCTAGATCTGCTATGTACCACACTGATAGCTTCAAATCATGGAAAGGACCACATATTATTTTGGAAAAGTATGTGATGTTTCACAATTCCATAAAGAAATAATTTTATCACCACTCATTTGTACACGAAAAGCTGAAATTAGAAACTGACATGGAGAATAATATCATAGAATATACAACCCACTTAAATCTGACAGGTCGATATGACTGTGAACTTATAGTGTCACATAACAAACACCAGAATAAATGGCTGAAAGTATATCCACAACATTATGTGATGTCTGCCATGAATCAATATATAAATGGTGAAAAAAGCAATAGTATGGCACCTCCCTGCCTGGTGGTAACACGATTCGTGGATATCTGTTAACCACGGGGGACATACTTCACTGTAATACATCAATACCATACAATACCATATTAGGATATTAAGTCCATCAAACAAATGGCATCTATTACAATGTTCAACAAGAACAAGTAGAGAAAAGCTGAGCCAAAAAAGAGAATTATTCAGAGAAATTCAGTATGTGTTTTCATTTCTGTGTTTACTTTGTAACTTATAAACATGAGATGATAATGATTTATAATTGTTTGACATCTTCAGAGACAACAATTAGCATGATATTTGCTCAGAGACAACAATTAGCATGATGTTTGCTCAGAGACAACAATTAGCATGATGTTTGCTCAGAGACAACAATTAGCATGATGTTTGCTCAGAGACAACAATTAGCATGATATTTGCTCAGAGACAACAATTAGCATGATGTTTGCTCAGAGACAACAATTAGCATGATGTTTGCTCAGAGACAACAATTAGCATGATATTTGCTCAGAGACAACAATAAGCATGATGTTTGTTCAGAGACAACAATTAGCATGATGTTTGCTCAGAGACAACAATTAGCATGATGTTTGCTCAGAGACAACAATTAGCATGATGTTTGCTCAGAGACAACAATTAGCATGATGTTTGCTCAGAGACAACAATTAGCATGATGTTTGCTCAGAGACAACAATTAGCATGATGTTTGCTCAGAGACAACAATTAGCATGATGTTTGCTCAGAGACAACAATTAGCATGATGTTTGCTCAGAGACAACAATTAGCATGATGTTTGCTCAGAGACAACAATTAGCATGATGTTTGCTCAGAGACAACAATTAGCATGATGTTTGCTCAGAGACAACAATTAGCATGATATTTGCTCAGAGACAACAATTAGCATGATGTTTGCTCAGAGACAACAATTAGCATGATGTTTGCTCAGAGACAACAATTAGCATGATGTTTGCTCAGAGACAACAATTAGCATGATGTTTGCTCAGAGACAACAATTAGCATGATGTTTGCTTCAGATCAAGTTAATGTGTTCAATCAGACAAAATTATACAACCAGCTCATTGGTATAGTGTTGTTAGATTGACAGCTCATTGGTATAGTGTTGTTAGATTGACAGCTCATTGGTATAGTGTTGTTAGATTGACAGCTCATTGGTATAGTGTTGTTAGATTGACAGCTCATTGGTATAGTGTTGTTAGATTGACAGCTCATTGGTATAGTGTTGTTAGATTGACAGCTCCTTGGTATAGTGTTGTTAGATTGACAGCTCCTTGGTATAGTGTTGTTAGATTGACAGCTCCTTGGTATAGTGTTGTTAGATTGACAGCTCATTGGTATAGTGTTGTTAGATTGACAGCTCCTTGGTATAGTGTTGTTAGATTGACAGCTCCTTGGTATAGTGTTGTTAGATTGACAGCTCATTGGTATAGTGTTGTTAGATTGACAGCTCATTGGTATAGTGTTGTTAGATTGACAGCTCATTGGTATAGTGTTGTTAGATTGACAGCTCATTGGTATAGTGTTGTTAGATTGACAGCTCCTTGGTATAGTGTTGTTAGATTGACAGCTCCTTGGTATAGTGTTGTTAGATTGACAGCGAACAGGCGTATGAACTTTCAGGACCAATCCATGTCAATTTAGGTAAGAAAATGCTCGCATGCGTAAAGCTATAACTGCTGTTTGGTTTACTTTTCTATCAAACACAACCGCAGCTTTTTCTCTGTCAAGGTTACCGACAAACTCGAACATTTCAATACGCCTATTTTGAAATGTAATGGTCCAGGTAATATATTCATGTGTTCACGGTTAATAAAAACGCACTATACATGTAATAGAATGACCATTGTGTGAGGGTGAGAAAATCAAGGGATTCAAGTATAGTAGGATGTGGTTCTTTCGAATCATTGGGTCCTAAAATTTTTTTAAAATAATACATTGTTTTGAATAACCCATTTCAATTCCACATGCATAAGAAGACACATTGGGACCTGATATTTATTTTGGATGATACCGAGAATATCGGATGGAAGTCTGTTGAATAAACAAGGTCCAACTGTATATCTTTTTATTTCAATATGTATAATGATTAATGCTTTATTTCATTGCAAATAATGAAATCAGTCATATGATTGTATATCCATACCAGTACATGTACTTCTGCCCACTGAGTAATAAGTTTTCGATTGAAATTGTTATAGTGTAAATTAGAGTACCAGGTACTTAAAGTATAACTGACCTTGAACAAGATTTGTCCCCCTGACTATGAAAGCAGCATTTCGTATTTAATTTTGCGTAATTAATGTAATACTATACAAAAAACTCTTTTATTTGTTTGGTTAGGAATGATATTCTTGCTTAAAACAATATTTTTATTTCGCTGAATTTGACAAAATAAGACATTTTACTCCTAACTTCTTCTAAGATATTTCGCTGTCACTGAATAAGTCGAGGCATAAATGGTACAAAATGATGTGGAAATACGTACAAAAACAATTTGGGTGAAATGAAATCTAATATCAGTCCCTGTTGGTATTCAAGACAATAAATAAGAACATCCTGTACTAGTAAAAAAATCTATCATTTTGAGGTCTAAAATAAGCTTTTTTTGGTTTAAAAACATTATGAAACAAACAGACGGACTTTTGCAGCATGAAATGCAAATTTGGTGGTTGGAAACTGCAACTGTAGGCATTCATGAAGTGGAGAGACAATGTTACGCTGCTATAACGTTGTAGAAGGTAAAACATACAAAGAGTGTGAGGCAACATGTACCATAACCCGTAGATTTCACCTAGTCACTATAAATCTGTAATCTCCAAGTCAGGTAGACATTTAGAGATTTAGAAAATCAAATCCCTCTTAAAATAGCAGACTCTAATTTGCTTAATTGCACAGAAAATAGAAATCCCATTTTCAAACCAATTTAAAAAGAAATGTCATTGTTTTCTTATTATTTAATTTAATTCCCCTAACACAAGCATCGTGTCTGGTTGCTATAGTTACTGAAATACAATGAAATAAAATAAACATTTACAAAAGTATAGAAAAGACTCAAAAATCTTTCCCATTGTATTTCAGTACTGTCCAATCTTCAAAAAGCAATTTGTGTCCTTTTTCCCCAAACAAAATATTTTACTGACTTTTTTACCACCCTGAAAAAGCATCTTGAGATGTGCAGGGATAAACCTGAAAACAAAACTCAGTACAATCTAGACCATACATCAATCTTCCAAATAAGAAATTGACATACTTTTAATGCAGGAATCAAGCAGTGTTGTGGATAAAGGGATAAACCTGAAAACAAAACTCAACACAATCTAGACCATAAATCAATCTTCCAAATAAGACATGAAGTTAATATGTCCCAGTCAGCAGACTCTGGAGTGCTTCAATAAGACATGGAGTTAATATTTCCCAGTCAGCAGACTCTGGAGTGATTCAATAAGACATAGAGTTAATATTTCCCAGTCAGCAGTCTCTGGAGTGATTCAATAAGACATGGAGTTAATATTTCCCAGTCAGCAGACTCTGGAGTGATTCAATAAGACATGGAGTTAATATGTCCCAGTCAGCAGACTCTGGAGTGGTTCAACAAGACATAGAGTTAATATTTCCCAGTCAGCAGTCTCTGGAGTGATTCAATAAGACATAGAGTTAATATTTCCCAGTCAGCAGTCTCTGGAGTGATTCAATAAGACATAGAGTTAATATTTCCCAGTCAGCAGTCTCTGGAGTGCTTCAATAAGACATGGAGTTAATATTTCCCAGTCAGCAGACTCTGGAGTGATTCAATAAGACATGGAGTTAATATTTCCCAGTCAGCAGACTCTGGAATGATTCAATAAGACATAGAGTTAATATTTCCCAGTCAGCAGTCTCTGGAGTGATTCAATAAGACATGGAGTTAATATTTCCCAGTCAGCAGACTCTGGAGTGATTCAATAAGACATGGAGTTAATATTTCCCAGTCAGCAGACTCTGGAGTGGTTCAACAAGCAATGAGGTCTTATATCTTAACTGCCAGTTCTCAAATAAAATTGTACAAACTACATTTGCACTTAAGTGTCCTCTACAGATACACACAATGGATGGCTTCTTCCTGACACTGTTATATCAAGTCCCAGTTATATAAACAGTAAATATAATCAGGAAATATTGTGTAAGTGCTTGTACATGATGAGTACAGATATATTCTATCAATATTATGTTTATAGCAACACTAGTGAATTCATTCTAAGTACACATTGGCAAACAGGACTTGGTCACCAATGCCTGTACAGTCACTCTTCAGCAGAGTAAGAACTTGGACAAACCTCACCTTCTCACTGACAGATCACAATTTTTCAACAGCACTTTTGTCTTATCATTTTTACATGAAAAACAGTTATTTTCAAATGAAAAACACAATACAGTCTGGATTATTGCAGATGTCATGGTCGATTGCTCTCCTATTTATCAAATACATTCTTGGAAAGAAATCCTATAAAGTTCATTAAACTCTAGTCATAACAATTTGACTAAGATATTACATCAAAAGTCAGTTTGTACCCCACCATTGATTCGTGTGGAGAAAGTAATCAGATTGTAAGGGAAGAAGAGGACAGAAAGGACCACCCATACTGTAGAACAGCAGTGCAAAACTCCTACATAATCCAAATATTAAGTACACAGTTTATTTCAGTAACCTAACATTGGAACAAGGGGAGTAACTGTAATACTACTATTACAACATCAACAACATAGATTACTTCCCTTGTCTGTAAACTACGATCACTTCCTTCTTGAGTTACTTCCTGATTTGTACACAAATCAAAATTGAAAGAGATTAAGATGTAAGATAACAGGATATAACATTCCGATCTCTCATGTGATTATAATAGAACTGTATTATATGGGATAGATTTATCTTATTATCAAACAACAGCTTGACTGCTATATATACCTAGTGCTGAGTTTTATAGCAGGTCATATCATCACACAGATAATCAAAAATGAATAAAACACAACTAAAATTGACCAATTTTTTGTTTTACATTTCATGACAAACGAGACAGTAATGAGGAAGATCAGAATATAGGAAAGTGGTTTAGTGGACCAAACGCTAGACGCTGCTACTATCTATGGTCGCTGCTACTATCTATGGTCACTGCTACTATCTATGGTCGCTGCTACTATCTATGGTCACTGCTACTATCTATGGTCGCTGCTACTATCTATGGTCACTGCTACTATCTATGGTTGCTGCTACTATCTATGGTCACTGCTACTATCTATGGTCACTGCTACTATCTATGGTCACTGCTTCTATCTATGGTCGCTGCTACTATCTATGGTCACTGCTACTATCTATGGTCGCTGCTACTATCTATGGTCACTGCTACTATCTATGGTTGCTGCTACTATCTATGGTCACTGCTACTATCTATGGTCGCTGCTACTATCTATGGTCACTGCTACTATCTATGGTTGCTGCTACTATCTATGGTCACTGCTACTATCTATGGTCACTGCTACTATCTATGGTCACTGCTACTATCTATGGTCGCTGCTACTATCTATGGTCACTGTTACTATCTATGGTTGCTGCTTCTGCTAGCAAGCAACATTTACAGTAAATAACACAAGTAACATTTTTGGCAAATACCATTTTCAATCCCACTGACAGAAATTTTCTAGAAACAAAAAATGAGGAATTCTACTTCCAATGTTTTAAAACATTTAATGTAATTATTCTGTATGGCAGCCAAATAAATGAAGATGATCTTTTTTTCAAAGAATTTCAATTTAAGATAAAGACAGAAGTGAAGAAAGTATGCAATTTATTGAGGACATTACAATCAACATGTCAACATCTTCTCAGATGTGAAAGTACTGTCTGCAGGCAGCCGTTTTCAGTTATGCAATTAAAATAAACAACAACTTACTTTGAAGTTTCTGCAATTTTAGCCGAATAGTGCCTAAGTCTGGTACAGCAGTTGCTGATTTTGATCGTTGTCGATCACGTTTCTTGGTTCGTTTATGACGTCCAACTTTCTCAGAATTCTCTGGTTGTTCTATAAATACTTGTCTGTCAAATTCGCTCAATTCTGCATCAGTAGAAGGCAGAGGAAAGCCATCATTTTCAACTGAAATATATATATAAGGCCATAGAATTATAACATTAACTACAAAGAACTTAAACAATGTTCAGGGATGATGAATTTGATAGCAATGTAACACAATATTTCATAGATAATATATATAGTCAGACCAGGTGGTAGACCAGTTGGGGTAGTGTGGCAAGGTGGTAGACCAGTTTGAGTAGTGTGGCCAGGTGGTAGACCAGTTTGAATAGTGTGGCCAGGTGGTAGACCAGTTGGGGTAGTGTGGCCAGGTGGTAGACCAGTTGGGGTAGTGTGGCCAGGTGGTAGACCAGTTTGAATAGTGTGGCCAGGTGGTAGACCAGTTGGGGTAGTGTGGCCAGGTGGTAGACCAGTTTGAATAGTGTGGCCAGGTGGTAGACCAGTTGGGGTAGTGTGGCCAGGTGGTAGACCAGTTGGGGTAGTGTGGCCAGGTGGTAGACCAGTTTGAGTAGTGTGGCCAGGTGGTAGACCAGTTTGAATAGTGTGGCCAGGTGGTAGACCAGTTGGGGTAGTGTGGCAAGGTGGTAAACCAGTTTGAGTAGTGTGGCCAGGTGGTAGACCAGTTGGGGTAGTGTGGCAAGGTGGTAGACCAGTTGGGGTAGTGTGGCCAGGTGGTAGACTAGTTTGAGTAGTGTGGCCAGGTTGTAGACCAGTTTGAGTAGTGTGACCAGGTGGTAGACCAGTCAGGGTAGTGTGGCCAGGTGGTAGACCAGTTTGAGTAGTGTGGCCAGGTGGTAGTCCAATTGGGGTAGTGTGGCAAGGTGGTAGACCAGTTGGGGTAGTGTGGCCAGGTGGTAGACCAGTGTGAGTAGTGTGGCCAGGTGGTAGACCAGTTTGAGTAGTGTGGCCAGGTGGTAGACCAGTTGGGGTAGTGTGGCAAGGTGGTAGACCAGTTTGAGTAGTGTGGCCAGGTGGTAGACCAGTTTGAGTAGTGTGGCCAGGTGGTAGACCAGTTTGAGCAGTGTGGCCAGGTGGTAGACCAGTTTGAGTAGTGTGGCAAGGTGGTAGACCAGTTGGGGTTGTGTGGCAAGGTGGTAGACCAGTTTGAGAAGTGTGGCCAGGTGGTAGACCAGTTGGGGTTGTGTGGCCAGGTGGTAGACCAGTTTGGGTAGCGTGGCCAGGTGATAGTCCAGATCCGGCAGCATGGTCAGGTGGTAGACCAGTTTGGGTAGTGTGGCCAGGTGGTAGACCAGTTTGAGTAGTGTGGCCAGGTGGTAGACCAATTGGGGTAGTGTGGCAAGGTGGTAGACCAGTTGGGGTAGTGTGGCCAGGTGGTAGACCAGTGTGAGTAGTGTGGCCAGGTGGTAGACCAGTTTGGGTAGTGTGGCCAGGTGATAGTCCAGATCCGGTAACATGGTCAGGTGGTAGACCAGTTGGGGTAGTGTGGCCAGGTGGTAGTCCAGATCCAGTAACATGGTCAGGTGGTAGACCAGTTGGGGTAGTGTGGCCAGGTGGTAGTCCAGATCCGGTAGTGTGGTCAGGTGGTAGACCAGTTTGGGGTAGTGTCGCCAGGTGGTAGACCAGTTGGGGTAGTGTGGCCAGGTGATAGTCCAGATCCGGTAGCGTGGTCAGGTGGTAGACCAGTTTGAGTAGTGTCGCCAGGTGGTAGACCAGTTGGGGTAGTGTGGCCAGTTGGTAGTCCAGTTTCTTGTATTTACATCAACTGCTTTTGGGTGCCATTAAAAAGAAGAGAATAGGGTGAATGTTCTACTTCATTACCTAGAAACACTTATGTGGCAGGGTTCACCCTCACAAAGTAACACTATAACACTTATTTAAGTGATTAATGCAATTACTCATTTCATAATTGCTAAGATATAACATGTTTCTATCTAGTGTCTAATTAATTATCATATCACATTTTATGACTTCAGACTAATACATAGGTGTAACGGATTGTTTTATGACATACAGGGGAAAATGTAGGCAGTCCGACTTACATGTTATATACAGATTTACCTCAAATTAACCTGAACATTCAGGGGAGATATTAAACACCGTATTTTATAAAAAGCCTTACAGACAGGAATAACAACAACAAATCCTTTCTTTAATCTTTTCTGATCTTAAAACTGAATGAAGTATCATATAACATACACACTCTAATATTTGCTTCATTTCTCTGTCCATCATTCTACTTAGCATCTTACATCTTTTGTACAACAAGTTTACAATTTCCCCTTGGTGTCTGTTTCCTTGGTTACCAGTCAGAATTTAAGTCCCAATTTCAAGGCAAGTTCAAAGTTCAGAATTAGCGTCCTTCAGATCAGGATTCTGACGCTGGACCCAACGGCCACTATACTTTACTATAAGACGATAAGACAGATAGGTGAAACTGTGTGTTTCACAATAAGATATATGGAATTAGCCCATGGTAAAACAATTCAACAGATCCAGGTTCTACACCAATTAACTGACTTTATAATAACGCACATTATCTAAACTAATGTGGTTTGAATATATAAATGTATTTAATATAGACTCATAGAATCATACCAGCTTTATTGTTGTATAACTGACATGAGTAATTGTATGAAGGAATATATTTGAAGCACATATTGATCACAAGTGATTGATTGTTGTATGTACATAGACATTTATTATATGTTAAATGCCTACAGGCAGTATTTAACATAATTATCACATGACATATTAATTTTCATACAAGTACAGATATGCTGGTACTAGTTTTATTCAGTGTGTGAAAATGTCGCAAGACTTGGTGATGTGTAGGTCAGCTCTAAATGTTGCAAGACTTGGTGATATGTAGGTCAGCTCTAAATGTTGCAAGACTTGGTAATGTCTAGGTCAGTTCTAAATGTTGCAAGACTTGGTGATATGTAGGTCAGCTCTAAATGTTGCAAGACTTGGTGATGTGTAGGTCAGCTCTAAATGTTGCAAGACTTGGTAATGTCTAGGTCAGCTCTAAATGTTGCAAGACTTGGTGATGTGTAGGTCAGCTCTAAATGTTGCAAGACTTGGTGATGTGTAGGTCAGCTCTAAATGTTGCAAGACTTGGTGATGTATAGGCCAGCTCTAAATGTTGCAAGACTTGGTGATGTATAGGCCAGCTCTAAATGTTGCAAGACTTGGTGATGTATAGGCCAGCTCTAAATGTTGCAAGACTTGGTGATGTGTAGGTCAGCTCTAAATGTTGCAAGACTTGGTGATGTATAGGCCAGCTCTAAATGTTGCAAGACTTGGTGATGTGTAGGTCAGCTCTAAATGTTGCAAGACTTGGTGATGTATAGGCCAGCTCTAAATGTTGCAAGACTTGGTGATGTGTAGGTCAGCTCTAAATGTTGCCAGACTTGGTGATGTGTAGGTCAGCTCTAAAAAAAGATTGCCAGATATCCAGAAGATGAACTGAATTGACTCTTATAACTTCTGAAGTTTAAAACAACTGAGCGTGGATCGAACTCGCATCACTATAACGACAGAGCCGAGCGTGAATCAAACTCGCATCACTATAACAACAGAGCTGAGCGTGGATTGAACTCGCATCACTATAACGACAGAGCTGAGCGTGGATTGAACTCGCATCACTATAACAACAGAGCTGAGCGTGGATCGAACTCGCATCACTATAACGACAGAGCTGAGCGTGGATTGAACTCGCATCACTATAACAACAGAGCTGAGCGTGGATCGATCTCGCATCACTATAACGACAGAGCTGAGCGTGGATTGAACTCGCATCACTATAACAACAGAGCTGAGCGTGGATTGAACTCGCATCACTATAACAACAGAGCTGAGCGTGGATCGAACTTGCATCACTATAATGACAGAGCTGAGCGTGGATTGAACTCGCATCACTATAACAACAGAGCTGAGCGTGGATCGAACTCGCATCACTATAACGACAGAGCTGAGCGTGGATTGAACTCACATCACTATAACAACAGAGCTGAGCGTGGATTGAACTCGCATCACTATAACAACAGAGCTGAGCGTGGATTGAACTCGCATCACTATAATGACAGAGCTGAGCGTGGATTGAACTCGCATCACTATAACAACAGAGCTGAGCGTGGATCGAACTCGCATCACTATAATGACAGAGCTGAGCGTGGATTGAACTCGCATCACTATAACAACAGAGCTGAGCAATTTTGATTGAACTATCCCAACACTACAAACAAGCAATAGTCAATTGCAGCCATAGAGCAATCGTACAATACATCAACATTAAATCACCTACCATTACAGTAAAACCTCAATAATACAATCACCCTTGGGACCCTTAAAAACGGGTTTTCTTATTGAGGAGGTCTTAATATCAAAGTTTAATAAAAAGCCAAACAATGAAAATGGACTTGAAAATTGTGGTCTTAGTTTAGAAGTGGTCTTATTATTGAAGTGGCCTGTAAGTGAGGTTTTATAATACTTGAAATACTTAAATCAATCAACTAATGATTATAAATGACAAAACTAACTGAAACAATATTTAAATTAAAGCACTGAAGGTCCTGGGAGGCGCTTGCAAGGCAGGACTGCACGTTTTCCATACTAACGTATTAGAAATTAATACGCCACTATTCGGGTAAACTCATTCGCCAAAAATGACACAAATAGTCCGATGACGATAATTGATTGTGTGATAAAAATGTCTGTTTGAAAAAACATTGAGAGAAAAATTAAAAATATATACATATAGATTTGTCATCTCAGTTGTTCACAGTTTGTAAGACCATGTTAGTATTGAATGTAGTATTACTGCAGTATGAAAAGGTAAACATTTTACATTCAATACAGATTTGTTCAGCATTATAAAATTATAACTTGATGAATAATTACACAACAGTGTAAGGAAGGAATCAAACAGCAAGTAAATTATAGTGAAAATGATAACAAACTGGAAAATATATTGAAACAACAGAAATCAAAGTTATGTTCAACGTTATAAGATTGTGTCAAGTAATTGCCAGTCATTTTAGTAGTGTGTTGTTAAAGTTGGGTATAAGATTGTGTCAAGTAATTGCCAGTTATTTTAGTAGTGTGTTGAGTTTCTCTTAATCATTTCATAATTGATATACATGTATTTTCACGAATAATTCATAAATGAAAGCTTGACTCTGAAGACCACATTAATGCAACTTTTTTGTCATTTTAGGTGAAAAGCATTGAAGAAGAACTGAACAGCCATTGTAATTGTTAATTACTAGGTGATAATTCTTTCTTGTTTTTGTTTTGCATGTTTCATTATCTGTTTTTTTTAAATTCTTTGTTTTATTTGTCTGGCCTGACTTATCTATCGATCTTTATTGTATAATTATAATATGTAATAGTTTTTGTTGAGACCCACATGGAATATGTCCCAAATGTGCAGCCTCTTGAAGTAAAGTTTTTTTTATAATTTATTATAATTACATCCATAAATCAGAATTGACCAATACAAATGTCAAGGACATTATAAAGCCAAATAATTATCACACAATTTCTCTTTCATCCTGTTCTAATTCATATAATTATCACTGGACAGTCTGTGCATTGTTCCCCAATCAGATGTGATGTAACCACAATATGCCCTTCAGGCTTTAAAAAGTCACATCCCTACATCAACAACAATTTATATCTGCAATCATCATTGACAGATCAAACCACTGGCATTGTTTCCTGTGTGCTTACATCAATGGTATCCATCTCAAATTCTTTTTGTTTTATAGTTAAAATGACAAAAACTCTCCCCTTGGGGGAAATCATATATAAACTAGAACCATTTAAGTATGACTGGCCTTTCATATATTTGCCTCCTGGTCATGACTTATTTCATTGGACCTGTCAACATCGAGGTCACATGGTGTCACATGACAGTAAGGGTAAAGTTTCGGCTGCAGGGATGATTTATTTGTAATTTGTGCCTAAAGAGGTTAAGTGTAACAGGCTCATTATTTGGTGGACAATTGTCTACATACCACATAGCAAGGTGAACCCTGAACTTGTCTACATACCACATAGCAAGGTGAACCCTGAACTTCTGACCAAGTGGACGCTTACTTGCTCATATAACTACTTTGTTTTATGAAGCAACTTTAGAACAATCAGACAATAAAACAATGGATTATTTCACTAGTTTAGGAATTTTTGTTTGCTTTGCTGTTGCAAATATTGTTGCACAAGAATATGTGACGGTTGGAAGGAGCATGGAGGTAAAGCCGACACCAAACCTGACAGACGTAAGTCAGCGTGTGGATGTGGAACTCAATTGCACTGGAAGTCGTTCAGAGCTGAGTTATTACATTAAAAACAGAGTTGCATGGACTTACATAAACAGTGATGGATATAAGCTTCCACTGACTGAGGGATTTTATACAACAAAACAAGCGCAGAATTTATTCTTCGGCTCCGATGCACGATACCTACTGACATACAGAAGGGACATCCAGGGATACAGATTCGACATTAAAATTACAGGAGTGACTCATTCTGATAATGGAATCTTCCAGTGCTCTTTGCTGGATGAGAACAGCCAAGTCATTGATTCCAAGGACGTTGTTATCACTGTGGTGAACCCTGTACAAGAAGTTGCGCTAGAAATCCACGACATGAAGCACAGTGTGATTGCTCAAAGCGTTGCTCCACTTAGTAACAATGCAACACCTCTGGCGTTACCACCTGGACAATATATGATCAAATGTGATACGTACGGAAGTAATCCAGCGCCAACAATGTCAGTTTGGTACAATGAAATTATGCTTAATTCCACAGTAGTAGCCATACAAGGTAAACTGGACAATCATATTTCATACAATGCGTCAGTTTCCATCATGAGCCATACTATCATGCCACATTCAGCAGTTCAAATTATCGTATGCTCAGCAAACATTCCCGGAGAATTGTATCCCACAATGCAAGCTGGAATTTCATTGATGATACAGAACAACAAACCAGAGGTGGCATGTAGCAATGTCACAATGATGGTTGGCAACAAGTACGCAACAGTGGAATGTGAAATTACAACAGATGACATGTCTATGGAAAATCTCAATTGTAGCAATGCCAGTTGGTTGCTAGGTGATGAGAATATTTTCATTAAAAGTGATCAAAGATGGACAGATCCAAACGGAAAATTCGACATACTGGAGGGCGCTTGTAACAACAATGCAAAAGGACTTGCCGTCAGTTTGACCATCTACAAAGTTATGTCTGCTCATTTTGAAGAACTGTTTTATGTGGTGTATGAAAGTGATGCTAGTATGTACAGATATCCAGTACCAGACTTCAGTGTAGGAACATACAACATTGCACAGAGGAATCAAATGTCTTCATTAGCCTTTCTTCTATCTGTTTCAATTATATCGCTTCTGAAGTTATTGTACTAAAAGACTCCTCATGGTGACCGCCATTTTCAAACTACTGTAAAACAATTATAATGCTCTTTGACATTTAACACTCAAAAAGAGGATATTTTGAAATTGTTGACAGCGTTCCAAGATACTGAAATCAAGTATTCATTGTATATAAACTTTCCAAATGGACTTTATTCAAAGGAGATTCAGAAGATAAGTGTTGAACTTGAGAGCCTTAAGAGCCTTGCGATGGATTTCAGTGTTAATTAGCATGACTTAAATCCAGTTTATTGTCTAATATCCAAATTGTTTGATTTAGCTATGTACTCTATAACTTAAAATAGAATTTCTTGAAAGTTTCAGTTTGAAAATGTTCTCAATTGAATGTTTAAGAACTTGTGGCCAGGCTTAACTATAAAGATATGTAGCTATGCTCAGGTCACAATTGATATCAAATATATTTGTATGTTTTATATATTCACCATTCTTTAACTGAGCATAATACGTAATAGTCAGTTGTTTGTGTGTCTTTAGGCCTGAGTTTTTATGTTTTTTGTTTTATGGGAATGCCGTACCTGAATATTGCAAGACCCAAATAAAAATAATTTCGTCTACCTCCAATAGAAAATAAAATTAGTGCAACTTAGCCTAAAAGAGAAAATATTCATATTTTATTTAAAATTTTTCCCTGATGCTCACTTTTCTCCTTTTTATTCCTTCCTCCTGGCGCTCATTTTTGAGAAAATTCCCGTAAAACAAAAATATAAAAACTCTGGCCTTACAGTGAATACATGTATTCCTTTGTATATTTGTATCTTACAAGTGTAAAATACCTATCTGGTTAAGATTTTGATCATTGAAATCAAGGGTAAATCTAGGATCTCTCATTTTACTGCGGATACAAAAACTTATTCAAAAACTTCAAAATAGCTTTTATAATTGTGTACAAACTTTTACAGTTTGGACAATATCTGTAGTATACAAGCATCACAAATTTATCATGTCAATCATGCAAAATGACAATCAGGAAGTTATTACATTTATTTTTTGTACAATATGTCAATGAACATCAAACCAAAAAATATTTCTGACACATGAAGATTATGTTGTCATGGAGATGTATGATGCAATTCAAACAATATACTGGAGCTGTATGAAGAACTTCTGTACGTCCAGCATATATCAGTAGATACTTTATCTTATACATTACAGTTGTTAATGTATATTCAATAGCCTTACATACAAATGTGAAAAAGAATATAAAAATTAAAATCCCATTTAACTGTTTGATATTATTGTTGTTTACCTGAGAAGTGAGACTGTGTATGTATACAGTTAACATACATGTATAAACAATTTTATATTCACCCAAACAACTGTTCAACAAGATGTATATAATTTTATTTTAAAGACATCACCAGAAAGACAATCAATTCCATTGTTCATTAATGGTTTCCTTGTGTCACATGATGCACATTTTGGATTTACTGTATAATTGTTCCTACAAATATTTCTATCTTCAAACCTTTGTACATTCATACTGTATTTATTGCTATATAATGTTGTATTTATTGCTATATAATGTTGTATTCTGCAATAAAATGTGTATAATAATTTGATGTTGTTCTGTTCTTGAAACAAAAAATGTTGTTGAAGCATTACAATTATTTTGTATGTTACAATAGCAACGGTCAGCGTTTTCTAATAATACTGACCAGTGTAGTCAGCAGCCAACTTGTCAAAATATTTGATAAAACATCAGTGCTGCAGTACTACCAACTCATCAAGTAACAGTCAAACAATTCTATATTACCCAACACAGCCACAGGAATTGGTCACTTCACCTATACTTAACACCTTTAAAAACACAACTGTTTTAATTAGGCTTCATTTTCTACATGGTGTTAAAAGCTACCAACTGTTACCAATGTTTAAAATATTGTTCAAAAAGTATTGAAACTATGGACTAATAATTCATATTTAATGATTGAATAAGTTCAGGAAATTATGTTAGTGAATTAATGTAGAACTATTTCTTCTTTATGTTATGTATTGAAGCAGACAATTTTCAGTTGCGTTTTAATGGCTTTAAGTATACTTGTATTTCACAATGGTGGTCACTGCAGTAATGAATTTGATGGCATTTGATCAGATAATGTTTACAATACAAGATTATTCCCTGTTTGATGCATTTCTGTCAAGTACTATAATAACTGCTGTGCATTTACATAAACTATAACTGTATAATAATTAATTTACTGACAATAACACACAAACCATGAACAGAGGAAGTCTTCACTTTAATGCTGTTGAGGTTGACAAGTATTATCTCACGTTGTGGGACATTAAGCTCTCAAATTAACCTAACTTTAGAAAGGAGATATTAAACTTGCAAAAATTTATAATCACATTAAGAAGAAATCCTGTCTATAATGTCTCTAACCTACACAGACTCGGTGTAAAACATTGTAATGTAACAGTAAATATAGGACAATGTATATAATGTCTCTACCTACACAGACTCGGTGTAAAACATTGTAATGTAACAGTAAATATAGGACAATGTATATAATGTCTCTACCTACACAGACTCTGTGTAAAACATTGCAATATAACAGTAAATATAGGACAATGTATATAATGTCTCTACCTACACAGACTCGGTGTAAAACATTGTAATGTAACAGTAAATATAGGACAATGTATATAATGTCTCTACCTACACAGACTCGGTGTAAAACATTGTAATGTAACAGTAACTATAGGACCATGTATATAATGTCTCTACCTACACAGACTCGGTGTAAAACATTGTAATGTAACAGTAAATATAGGACCATGTATATAATGTCTCTAACCTACACAGACTCGGTGTAAAACATTGTAATGTAACAGTAAATATAGGACAATGTATATAATGTCTCTAACCTACACAGACTCGGTGTAAAACATTGTAATGTAACAGTAAATATAGGACAATGTATATAATGTCTCTAACCTACACAGACTCGGTGTAAAACATTGTAATGTAACAGTAAATATAGGACCATGTATATAATGTCTCTACCTACACAGACTCGGTGTAAAACATTGTAATGTAACAGTAAATATAGGACAATGTATATAATGTCTCTACCTACACAGACTCGGTGTAAAACATTGTAATGTAACAGTAAATATAGGACAATGTATATAATGTCTCTACCTACACAGACTCGGTGTAAAACATTGTAATGTAACAGTAAATATAGGACCATGTATATAATGTCTCTAACCTACACAGACTCGGTGTAAAACATTGTAATGTAACAGTAAATATAGGACAATGTATATAATGTCTCTACCTACACAGACTCTGTGTAAAACATTGCAATATAACAGTAAATATAGGACAATGTATATAATGTCTCTACCTACACAGACTCGGTGTAAAACATTGTAATGTAACAACAGTAAATATAGGACAATGTATATAATGTCTCTACCTACACAGACTCGGTGTAAAACATTGTAATGTAACAACAGTAAATATAGGACAATGTATATAATGTCTCTACCTACACAGACTCTGTGTAAAACATTGCAATATAACAGTAAATATAGGACAATGTATATAATGTCTCTACCTACACAGACTCGGTGTAAAACATTGTAATGTAACAGTAAATATAGGACAATGTATATAATGTCTCTACCTACACAGACTCGGTGTAAAACATTGTAATGTAACAGTAACTATAGGACCATGTATATAATGTCTCTACCTACACAGACTCGGTGTAAAACATTGTAATGTAACAGTAAATATAGGACCATGTATATAATGTCTCTAACCTACACAGACTCGGTGTAAAACATTGTAATGTAACAGTAAATATAGGACAATGTATATAATGTCTCTAACCTACACAGACTCGGTGTAAAACATTGTAATGTAACAGTAAATATAGGACAATGTATATAATGTCTCTAACCTACACAGACTCGGTGTAAAACATTGTAATGTAACAGTAAATATAGGACCATGTATATAATGTCTCTACCTACACAGACTCGGTGTAAAACATTGTAATGTAACAGTAAATATAGGACAATGTATATAATGTCTCTACCTACACAGACTCGGTGTAAAACATTGTAATGTAACAGTAAATATAGGACAATGTATATAATGTCTCTACCTACACAGACTCGGTGTAAAACATTGTAATGTAACAACAGTAAATATAGGACAATGTATATAATGTCTCTACCTACACAGACTCGGTGTAAAACATTGTAATGTAACAGTAACTATAGGACCATGTATATAATGTCTCTACCTACACAGACTCGGTGTAAAACATTGTAATGTAACAGTAAATATAGGACCATGTATATAATGTCTCTACCTACACAGACTCGGTGTAAAACATTGTAATGTAACAGTAAATATAGGACAATGTATATAATGTCTCTACCTACACAGACTCGGTGTAAAACATTGTAATGTAACAACAGTAAATATAGGACAATGTATATAATGTCTCTATCTAATTGTTATTACCAACAAATGACATTGTCAGTTTGTGCTATTTTTGAAGGTAGGCAATGATGGTTACTGTTACTAATAATGTAAAGAATGATTCAATGTATCAACTTATATCTTCACTTAAAACCTGTGTGCAGCAACTTGTAATATATAAAGCGATGTGAAACAGTTTAAAGTTGCTTGATTAAACTGTTTAAACATAAAGTTGCTTGATTAAACTGTTTAAACATAAAGTTGCTTGATTAAACTGTTTAAACATAAAGTTGCTTGATTAAACTGTTTAAACATAATTTTAAAGTTGCTTGATTAAACTGTTTAAACATAATTTTAAAGTTGCTTGATTAAACTGTTTAAACATAAAGTTACTTGATTAAACTGTTTAAACATAAAGTTACTTGATTAAACTGTTTAAACATAAAGTTACTTGATTAAACTGTTTAAACATAAAGTTACTTGATTAAACTGTTTAAACATAAAGTTACTTGATTAAACTGTTTAAACATAAAGTTGCTTGATTAAACTGTTTAAACATAAAGTTGCTTGATTAAACTGTTTAAACATAAAGTTACTTGATTAAACTGTTTAAACATAATTTTACTTGATTAAACTGTTTAAACATGAAGTTACTTGATTAAACTGTTTAAACATGAAGTTACTTGATTAAACTGTTTAAACATAAAGTTACTTGATTAAACTGTTTAAACATAAAGTTGCTTGATTAAACTGTTTAAACATAAAGTTGCTTGATTAAACTGTTTAAACATAAAGTTACTTGATTAAACTGTTTAAACATAAAGTTACTTGATTAAACTGTTTAAACATAAAGTTGCTTGATTAAACTGTTTAAACATAAAGTTACTTGATTAAACTGTTTAAACATAAAGTTGCTTGATTAAACTGTTTAAACATAAAGTTACTTGATTAAACTGTTTAAACATAAAGTTACTTGATTAAACTGTTTAAACATAAAGTTGCTTGATTAAACTGTTTAAACATAAAGTTACTTGATTAAACTGTTTAAACATAAAGTTACTTGATTAAACTGTTTAAACATAAAGTTACTTGATTAAACTGTTTGTGTCATTCCATTATCCAACACTTTATATTTAGTTTTGTACAACAGTCAATAACAACCTAACCTGAGGTACCAAACAAACCAGTACTTTGAACTCTAGATGGGATAAAGGGAAAGAACTCTAGATGGAATAAAGGGAAAGAACTTGTGCCAATTGCCTGTGGAGCAGACTATTAATCATCTCATAAATAAATACAAAACATCACTAATTACCAAAAAAATGTGCAAGGTATACATCAAATGAAACAAGCATTTAATGGATAAATTCACCAGTAGACAATTATAAGTCTGTATACTTGCATACTTAAATACAAGATGTACAACATCTGACATAATCCAGTTCATTATTGTACCATGTATAACAACAGTACAAATAAATCAAATCATGCATGAATGTATAACTCTGTATCCAATTTTGATTTAAAATACACAATAATTCCAATCAGCAATATACATTTCTTGTTCAAAATCATGATTATAGGTACACAATGATATTACTGGTAACTAGCATTTCAAATACATTGTACTTTCCTTAGGCAACCAGCATGATTATAGGTACACTATATTATATGATATTACTGGTAACTAGCATTTCAAATACATTGTACTTTCCTTAGACAACCAGCATGATTATGGTTTCCATGTTTACATAATTATAACGTTAATTTGTCGGACAGAACAAGGAAATCTTCATACAAAGTCTACTCCATCCTTACCTCTTTATAATCAGCACTCGGACATAATCTCAATCACAATTTGATATTTCCTTCTATATTCTTTGCTTGCTGGTATTTAAATGCGACACAATTATATTCAACACCAAACTGGATAAGATATAAATCCCAAATGACATAACCTGTATATCAAATTGCAAACATTCATATTTCTTGTATCTCAAACGCTTAATGGAACACATATTTGCATATCATTTCAATACAAATCGTAAAAACTTCCTTGTCAAATTTCTCAGACTGACACACTGATCTGCTATTGTTTGATAATTGTTAAGAGAGCCCTTATCGGAAATAATGTTAAAATGCTTGATTCTTGGGTCAAAGGTTATATTTAAATTATTGATTGGCAACAAATATTATTCAAAGAATTAAGAAAATCGTCACAACAATGCAGTGATCTATTGTTTCATGAACAAAGAACTTAACTGAAATGGAAATTAAGAAAGAAAGACTGTGAGAAAGCGAGATGGGCAACTAAATCCTGATAAAAGCTGTTCAATTTTTAACTGAGTCATTTTATACAAAATGAAATAATGAGTTACTGCAGCAGACGGTTTGTTTGTTACCAGAACTTGTACAAGAGTCACCTCAACTTCAGCTTCATGTATTTCAAGTATTACAACTTCCCAACATTCTTTGTATGTCTGACGTGGGGGGGGGGGGCAAAAATTAGAGCTCATATGTTCAGGTCCTGTTTATCAAAAACACCAAAACTACAATCTTGATACAATGTTGACAATAATTGCCAATATGACATCTGTGTATAACTGATTGACCATAACGTATATGTGTATATGACCGTAAAGTATATCTGTATATGACGGTAAAGTTTATCTGTATATGACGGTAAAGTTTATCTGTATATGACGGTAAAGTTTATCTGTATATGACGGTAAAGTTTATCTGTATATGACCATAACGTATATGTGTATATGATGGTAAAGTTTATCTGTATATGACGGTAAAGTTTATCTGTATATGACCATAACGTATATGTGTATATGACGGTAAAGTTTATCTGTATATGACCATAACGTATATGTGTATATGACGGTAAAGTTTATCTGTATATGACGGTAAAGTTTATCTGTATATGACCATAACGTATATGTGTATATGACGGTAAAGTTTATCTGTATATGACGGTAAAGTTTATCTGTATATGACCATAACGTATATGTGTATATGACGGTAAAGTTTATCTGTATATGACCATAACGTATATCTGTATATGACGGTAAAGTTTATCTGTATATGACGTAAAGTTTATCTGTATATGACGGTAAAGTTTATCTGTATATGACGGTAAAGTTTATCTGTATATGACGGTAAAGTTTATCTGTATATGACCATAACGTATATGTGTATATGACGGTAAAGTTTATCTGTATATGACCATAACGTATATGTGTATATGACGGTAAAGTTTATCTGTATATGACGGTAAAGTTTATCTGTATATGACCATAACGTATATGTGTATATGACCGTAAAGTATATGACCATAACGTATATGTGTATATGACCGTAAAGTATATGACCGTAAAGTATATCTGTATATGACGGTAAAGTTTATCTGTATATGACCATAACATATATATGTATATGACCGTAAAGTATATGACCATAAAGTATATCTGTATATGACCATAACGTATATGTGTATATGACCGTAAAGTATATGACCATAAAGTATATCGGTATATGACCGTAAAGTATATGACCATAAAGTATATCTGTATATGACCATAACGTATATGTGTATATGACCGTAAAGTATATGACCATGAAGTATATCTGTATATAACCATAAGTTATATCTGTATATGCCTGTAAAGTATATCTGTATATGACCATAACCAGTGGAGGCATAAAATATAATGAGGAAGACATGCAATGAACACAAAATGGTATTAGTCAACTGAACATTTCTTGAATTTAATTTAAGACTGAAATGATAAAAAGCAACACAATTAGGTGAATCATTTGTCCCATACAAATATTCAACATCTCCTCAGAAAAGAACTATTACAGTTCATGAATATGGTCAGTTTACTTAACTCAAGAGTTCCTACATTACCAACCCGTACTAACATGTTCTGTATAGTGATCAGTTTACTTAACTCAAGAGTTCCTACATTACCAACCAGTACTAACATGTTCTGTATAGTGATCAGTTTACTTAACTCAAGAGTTCCTACATTACCAACCCATACTAACATGTTCTGTATAGTGATCAGTTTACTTAACTCAAGAGTTCCTACATTACCAACCAGTACTAACATGTTCTGTATAGTGATCAGTTTACTTAACTCAAGAGTTCCTACATTACCAACCCGTACTAACATGTTCTGTATAGTGATCAGTTTACTTAACTCAAGAGTTCCTACATTACCAACCAGTACTAACATGTTCTGTATAGTTATCAGTTTACTTAACTCAAGAGTTCCTACATTACCAACCCGTACTAACATGTTCTGTATAGTGATCAGTTTACTTAACTCAAGAGTTCCTACATTACCAACCCGTACTAACCTGTTCTGTATAGTGATCAGTTTACTTAACTCAAGAGTTCCTACATTTCCAACCCGTACTAACATGTTCTGTATAGTGATCAGTTTACTTAACTCAAGAGTTCCTACATTACCAACCAGTACTAACATGTTCTGTATAGTGATCAGTTTACTTAACTCAAGAGTTCCTACATTACCAACCCGTATTAACATGTTCTGTACAGTGGTCAGTTTACTTAATTCAAGAGTTCCTACATTACCAACCCGTACTAACATGTTCTGTATAGTGATCAGTTTACTTAATTCAAGAGTTCCTACATTACCAAGTTACCAACCCGTACTAACATGTTCTGTATAGTGATCAGTTTACTTAACTCAAGAGTTCCTACATTACCAACCTGTACTAACCTGTTCTGTATAGTGATCAGTTTACTTAACTCAAGAGTTCCTACATTACCAACCCGTACTAACATGTTCTGTATAGTGATCAGTTTACTTAACTCAAGAGTTCCTACATTACCAACCCGTACTAACATGTTCTGTATAGTGATCAGTTTACGTTAACTCAAGAGTTCCTACATTACCAACCCATACTAACATGTTCTGTATAGTGATCAGTTTACTTAACTCAAGAGTTCCTACATTACCAACCAGTACTAACATGTTCTGTATAGTGATCAGTTTACTTAACTCAAGAGTTCCTACATTACCATCCCGTACTAACATGTTCTGTATAGTGATCAGTTTACTTAACTCAAGAGTTCCTACATTACCAACCAGTACTAACATGTTCTGTATAGTTATCAGTTTACTTAACTCAAGAGTTCCTACATTACCAACCCGTACTAACATGTTCTGTATAGTGATCAGTTTACTTAACTCAAGAGTTCCTACATTACCAACCCGTACTAACCTGTTCTGTATAGTGATCAGTTTACTTAACTCAAGAGTTCCTACATTACCAACCCGTACTAACATGTTCTGTATAGTGATCAGTTTACTTAACTCAAGAGTTCCTACATTACCAACCAGTACTAACATGTTCTGTATAGTGATCAGTTTACTTAACTCAAGAGTTCCTACATTACCAACCCGTACTAACATGTTCTGTACAGTGGTCAGTTTACTTAATTCAAGAGTTCCTACATTACCAACCAGTACTAACATGTTCTGTATAGTGATCAGTTTACTTAACTCAAGAGTTCCTACATTACCAACCCGTACTAACATGTTCTGTATAGTGATCAGTTTACTTAACTCAAGAGTTCCTACATTACCAACCAGTACTAACATGTTCTGTATAGTTATCAGTTTACTTAACTCAAGAGTTCCTACATTACCAACCCGTACTAACATGTTCTGTATAGTGATCAGTTTACTTAACTCAAGAGTTCCTACATTACCAACCCGTACTAACCTGTTCTGTATAGTGATCAGTTTACTTAACTCAAGAGTTCTTACATTTCCAACCCGTACTAACATGTTCTGTATAGTGATCAGTTTACTTAACTCAAGAGTTCCTACATTACCAACCAGTACTAACATGTTCTGTATAGTGATCAGTTTACTTAACTCAAGAGTTCCTACATTACCAACCCGTATTAACATGTTCTGTACAGTGGTCAGTTTACTTAATTCAAGAGTTCCTACATTACCAACCCGTACTAACATGTTCTGTATAGTGATCAGTTTACTTAATTCAAGAGTTCCTACATTACCAAGTTACCAACCCGTACTAACATGTTCTGTATAGTGATCAGTTTACTTAACTCAAGAGTTCCTACATTACCAACCTGTACTAACCTGTTCTGTATAGTGATCAGTTTACTTAACTCAAGAGTTCCTACATTACCAACCCGTACTAACATGTTCTGTATAGTGATCAGTTTACTTAACTCAAGAGTTCCTACATTACCAACCCGTACTAACATGTTCTGTATAGTGATCAGTTTACTTAACTCAAGAGTTCCTACATTACCAACCCATACTAACATGTTCTGTATAGTGATCAGTTTACTTAACTCAAGAGTTCCTACATTACCAACCAGTACTAACATGTTCTGTATAGTGATCAGTTTACTTAACTCAAGAGTTCCTACATTACCAACCAGTACTAACAAGTTCTGTATAGTGATCAGTTTACTTAACTCAAGAGTTCCTACATTACCAACCAGTACTAACATGTTCTGTATAGTTATCAGTTTACTTAACTCAAGAGTTCCTACATTACCAACCCGTACTAACATGTTCTGTATAGTGATCAGTTTACTTAACTCAAGAGTTCCTACATTACCAACCCGTACTAACCTGTTCTGTATAGTGATCAGTTTACTTAACTCAAGAGTTCCTACATTACCAACCCGTACTAACATGTTCTGTATAGTGATCAGTTTACTTAACTCAAGAGTTCCTACATTACCAACCAGTACTAACATGTTCTGTATAGTGATCAGTTTACTTAACTCAAGAGTTCCTACATTACCAACCCGTACTAACATGTTCTGTACAGTGGTCAGTTTACTTAATTCAAGAGTTCCTACATTACCAAGTTACCAACTCGTACTAACATGTTCTGTATAGTGATCAGTTTACTTAATTCAAGAGTTCCTACATTACCAAGTTACCAACCCGTACTAACATGTTCTGTATAGTGATCAGTTTACTTAATTCAAGAGTTCCTACATTACCAAGTTACCAACCCGTACTAACATGTTCTGTATAGTGATCAGTTTACTTAACTCAAGAGTTCCTACATTACCAACCTGTACTAACCTGTTCTGTATAGTGATCAGTTTACTTAACTCAAGAGTTCCTACATTACCAACCCGTACTAACATGTTCTGTATAGTGATCAGTTTACTTAACTCAAGAGTTCCTACATTACCAACCCGTACTAACATGTTCTGTATAGTGATCAGTTTACTTAACTCAAGAGTTCCTACATTACCAACCCATACTAACATGTTCTGTATAGTGATCAGTTTACTTAACTCAAGAGTTCCTACATTACCAACCCGTACTAACATGTTCTGTATAGTGATCAGTTAACTTAACTCAAGAGTTCCTACATTACCAACCCGTACTAACATGTTCTGTATAGTGATCAGTTTACTTAACTCAAGAGTTCCTACATTACCAACCCGTACTAACCTGTTCTGTATAGTGATCAGTTTACTTAACTCAAGAGTTCCTACATTACCAACCCGTACTAACCTGTTCTGTATAGTGTTCAGTTTACTTAACTCAAGAGTTCCTACATTACCAACCAGTACTAACATGTTCTGTATAGTGATCAGTTTACTTAACTCAAGAGTTCCTACATTACCAAGTTACCAACCCGTACTAACATGTTCTGTATAGTGATCAGTTTACTTAACTCAAGAGTTCCTACATTACCAAGTTACCAACCCGTACTAACATGTTCTGTATAGTGATCAGTTTACTTAACTCAAGAGTTCCTACATTACCAACCAGTACTAACATGTTCTGTATAGTGATCAGTTTACTTAACTCAAGAGTTCCTACATTACCAACCCGTACTAACATGTTCTGCCACAAGTAAATACAACTTGCTCACATCAATAAGTGGTGGAGGGCAAATGGAACTGAATGCATTATTTTCAGTCAAATTGTCCTGCAGCCCACATCATCTGTCTGAACTGATATTCAAACTATGACATCCTGATTGACTACAGTCAAGCATTCTACCAAATGAGTTAAACAGTTCTTATTTGATAACATGTTTACTTAGGAGCCCTAACAATATCCTAGATCACTGATACATGCCGGCATTGATGTACCTTCAAATATTTCAGGTGAATTAGGTATTAATCATATTTTGTGACAAACAGGAAGTATTTTCTGAGTAGAGACTCCCTGATGTATAGGTAAATCACCTCTACTCTCCCTGATGTATAGGTATATCACTGTGTTCTCCAGAAGATAACAAAAATTGTGTGAAAATCTTTAATAATTGTCATGGGTTATAAATATGGGTTTTCCCTCTCATTATGTGGTACACCCATTAATATACCATTAAAAATGTGCTAAAATCGCAAAAATAGGTAGGATTTTACATCTGACTGACATTCAACAGATCTAAAATTAACCTTTGTTTGAACCCCTAGAAAAATCTTTCCCCAACTCTGGATTTCATATATTCATAATTACCAATAAATTGTTAGAGTTCAATAAAAGTACAACAACAACAGACTTAGAAATCAAACAAAAAAGTATTCAGGTGTCATTTAAAGCTGAATGATCAAGTCTTTGTTTTTGCTGAACATTTACACTTTCAACAGTATAAAAACGTTCACATTTACAGTGTAACACTAACATTTACAGTGTAACACTCACATTTACAGTGTAACACTCATATTTACAGTGTAACACTCATATTTACAGTGTAACACCGTGACATTTACAGTGTAACACTCACATTTACAGTGTAACACTCACATTTACAGTGTAACACTCACATTTACAGTGTAACACTCATATTTACAGTGTAACATTCATATTTACAGTGTAACACTCATATTTACAGTGTAACATTCATATTTACAGTGTAACACTCATATTTACAGTGTAACACTAACATTTACAGTGTAACACTCACATTTACAGTGTAACACTCATATTTACAGTGTAACACCGTGACATTTACAGTGTAACACTCACATTTACAGTTTAACACTCATATTTACAGTGTAACACTCATATTCACAGTGTAACACTCATATTTACAGTGTAACATTCATATTTACAGTGTAACACTCATATTTACAGTGTAACACTCATATTTACAGTGTAACACTCATATTTACAGTGTAACATCCACATTTACAGTGTAACACTCACATTTACAGTGTAACACTCATATTTACAGTGTAACACTCATATTTACAGTGTAACACTCATATTTACAGTGTAACACTCCATATTTACAGTGTAACACTCATATTTACAGTGTAACATTCATATTTACACTCATATTTACAGTGCTAGCCTATATTTACATATGGCGTGCCTGGGTTTCACATGTACAACTTGAAGATTTACCGTTGCTTCAGCTTAGCAACAATCATCAGACATGAACTACTCAATACATTACCTGTTTCAAGCATAAAATGAATGAATTTAAACTAAATACAACATTTAAATGCTTACTAAATTTCAAGCAGCTCCAAACTTAACTGAAATTGTCTGAACAAAAAAGTTGAGTTTGTAAAATCCACTGAATATAATACACAAGATATAAATACTGTACTATCTATAACACATCCTGACATACGATTCATGATCATAAAATATCATGTAAACTGATACTGTCAATATCACAATAATAAAATCCCAAATTTATTGTCGGTCAAGATAAATTGGTTCTGTGCATCATCTGACCCTTATCTAAATAAAAATGAGGTCAAACTGTCACACGAAGATTATCACTCAAACATCCCTGTACAATGCAATTATCATAACACCCCTTATTATTATTCTACAAAGTACATCAAACCATCAATAATGCTAAATCTATCAATTACGAACATACCATGACTAGGCCAGCTAAAATAAAACATGTTTCCTGTGACCTAACTGATTACAATAGTTTCCCTACCCCCTGACCTGACAACACGATTTATGCTGAAAATTTCTGCAAATCAGATAAGTGACCTCTTAGTCCTGATACAAATATACAAATGAACTAAAAACTGAATAATCAATCTCAATCTAACTCCCAATTTGTTCAGACTGTTACAGAAAACAAATATATTTTTTACCAAAAGTACAAACATAAGCTGAATTGTTTGGTAAATATTGGTACATACCTGAATATAAATTTATGATGATACCCAATTTTTTTTTATACATCAACTGTGAATACTGAGATATTTTGTTTTCCTATATAGAAAACAACGCACTTAATAGCAATTTAACAACTAATAGAAACTTAAGATCGCACATCATACAATAAACGATTTCTTAAAATAAAATATATGAATAAATTGTAAACTTCCTGTTTTCAAAGTTAAATTACAATGAAAAGCGACATGTTCACATGATTGTGTGAGTTAAAAAATCAGAGTGGGGAGGGCGGGGCTGGTGGGGCAGGGGAGTGGTGGTGGGGGATGTATGTCAAGGAGGGGAGTGGGGTTATCAACTAATTGGCTGTATACATTTCTTTTAGTATCAGACACATTATAATAAATGTCACATTTTAAACTTAACCTTACTTTAAGAATTTACATTTATACAAGTTTATATGAACACAAAGTACACATGTACTGATGATAAGGTTGAACTTAATGATCTTATTGATGTAGTACACGGTACAAGTGATGAAATAATGATAACTTTTATTGAAGCATTGAGTGGCTGTTGTAATTACATGCTTACATTTTTCCTGTATAAGAGGGATGGAGGATGTAAGTCATTGGATAGTTTATAAAACTGACAAACATCTCATTGATATGGATCTAACAATTAGGCCACCCTTTAACACTGTTTGCTTTCGGAAACTCTAATCAATTTTGGGGGCAGAAAGTAAGTCAACATTTTAGCTTTTTTAGGCACTAACAACACCCGATGAGTTCTGCAGAGAAGAGCAGAACCACTCTGTGTCCAGGCCCTTTTCTGAGTCCGACTCTACATTTGGGCCATTTTCTTTGGAAAATTAGGGTAACCTTAAAAACATTTCTTTGGATAGTCTCACAAAGTATCACAACACCATACACAAAATATTATTTCGGAAGTTGGCAATGAATCATCTGTCAGCTTCAATCAAAACTTAACCAATCAGAGTCACTACTGAGCCGAGTTACAGTTCAGCTTTACAAAAAGCTCACTGCGTATTAAAAGATTTAAATGATTTGTAAGAAAATAAAAATATCGAAATCAACAAAATCAACCAAATTTATCACACTAAATATAGTTAATAATTTATGATTGTTTAAATGCAATGATTATGTTTCTATGACAGGAAGTAACTAAATGAAAGTGTCAGGAAATGGCTGTAAACATGACAATAAATAAAGCTACAACTTGGACAAAATATGTTTCAACTATTCTAATAATTAAATATTGCATTATTTTTTATCTATACAACTTGTACACTGGTAATAGGAAGTGCAGTTTGTGAAACAATTTGAGACTTCTGGTGCCCATTAAATGTGTAAAAGCACAAGCAGGGGAGATTACTCTTAGTAACGAGTCTTCAATATGAGAACCAGGGGAAATAACTCTGTGTAACCAGTCTTCATAATGAGAAACAGAGGAAATTGACTGTAACCAGTCTTCAATATGAGAATCAGAGAAAATTACTCTGTGTAACCAGTCTTCATAATGAGAACCAGAGGAAATTGACTGTAACCAGTCTTCAATATGAGAACCAGAGAAAATTACTCTGAGTAACCAGTCTTCAATAAGAAAACCAGAGGAAATTACTCAGTGTAACCAGTCTTCAATATGAGAAACAGAGGAAATTACTCTGTGTAACCAGTCTTCAATATGAGAACCAGAGGAAATTACTCAGTGTAACCAGTCTTCAATATGAGAAACAGAGGAAATTACTCTGAGTAACCAGTCTTCAATAAGAAAACCAGAGGAAATTACTCAGTGTAACCAGTCTTCAATATGAGAAACAGAGGAAATTACTCTGTGTAACCAGTCTTCAATATGAGAACCAGAGGAAATTACTCTGTGTAACCAGTCTTCATAATGAGAACCAGAGAAAATTACTCTGAGTAACCAGTCTTCATGATGAGAACCAGAGAAAATTACTCTGAGTAACCAGTCTTCAATAAGAAAACCAGAGGAAATTACTCTGTGTAACCAGTCTTCATAATGAGAACCAGAGAAAATTACTCTGAGTAACCAGTCTTCATGATGAGAACCAGAGAAAATTACTCTGTGTAACTAGTCTTCATGATGAGAACCAGAGAAAATTACTCTGTGTAACCAGTCTTCAATATGAGAACCAGAGAAAATTACTCTGTGTAACCAGTCTTCATGATGAGAACCAGAGAAAATTACTCTGAGTAACCAGTCTTCAATAAGAAAACCAGAGGAAATTACTCTGTGTAACCAGTCTTCAATAAGAAAACCAGAGGAAATTACTCTGTGTAACCAGTCTTCATGATGAGAACCAGAGAAAATTACTCTGAGTAACCAGTCTTCAATAAGAAAACCAGAGGAAATTACTCTGTGTAACCAGTCTTCATGATGAGAACCAGAGAAAATTACTCTGAGTAACCAGTCTTCAATAAGAAAACCAGAGGAAATTACTCTGTGTAACCAGTCTTCACAATGAGAACCAGAGATAATTACTCTGTGTAACCAGTCTTCAATAAGAAAACCAGAGGAAATTACTCTGTGTAACCAGTCTTCACAATGAGAACCAGAGATAATTACTCTGTGTAGCCAGTCTTCATAATGAGAACCAGAGAAAATTACTCAGTGTAACCAGTCTTCATAATGAGAACCAGAGGAAATTGACTGTAACCAGTCTTCAATATGAGAACCAGAGAAAATTACTCTGTGTAACCAGTCTTCATATTGATAACCAGAGAAAATTACTCTGAGTAACCAGTCTTCAATAAGAAAACCAGAGGAAATTGACGTAACTAGTCTTCAATATGAGAACCAGAGAAAATTACTCTGTGTAACCAGTCTTCATTATGAGAACCAGAGAAAATTACTCTGAGTAACCAGTCTTCAATAAGAAAACCAGAGGAAATTACTTTGTGTAACCAGTCTTCAATATGAGAACCAGAGGAAATTGACATAACCAGTCTTCAACATAAGAACCAAGGGAGATTACTCTGAGTAACCAGTCTTCACAATGAGAACCAGAGATAATTACTCTGTGTAACCAGTCTTCATAATGAAAACCAGAGGAAATTGACTGTAACCAGTCTTCAATATCAGAACCAGAGAAAATTACTCTGTGTAACCAGTCTTCAATATGAAAACCAGAGGAAATTACTCAGTGTAACCAGTCTTCAATATGAGAACCAGAGAAAATTACTCTGTGGAACCAGTCTTCAATATGAAAACCAGAGGAAATTACTCTGTGTAACCAGTCTTCAATATGAAAACCAGAGGAAATTGACATAACCAGTCTTCAACATAAGAACCAAGGGAGATTACTCTGAGTAACCAGTCTTCAACAAAAGAACCAAGGGAGATTACTCTGTGTAACCAGTCTTCAACATAAGAACCAAGGGAGATTACTCTGTGTAACCAGTCTTCAACATAAGCACCAAGGGAGATTACTCTGTGTAACCAGTCTTCAACATGAGAACCAAGGGAGATAACTCTGTGTAACCAGTCTTCAACATAAGAACCAAGGGAGATTACTATGTGTAACCAGTCTTCAATATGAGAAACAGGGACATAACTCTGTGTAACCAGTCTTCAATAAAAGTACCAGGGGATTTTTCTCTGGTAACCAGTCTTCAATATGAGAAACAGGGGAGATAACTCTGTGTAACCAGTCTTCAATAAAAGTACCAGGGGATTTTTCTCGTAACCAGTCTTCAATATGAGAAACAGGGTAGATAACTCTGTGTAACCAGTCTTCAATATGAGAAACAGGGACATAACTCTGTGTAACCAGTCTTCAACATAAGAACCAAGGGAGATTACTCTGTGTAACCAGTCTTCAATATGAGAAACAGGGGAGATAACTATGTGTAACCAGTCTTCAATATGAGAACCAAGGGAGATTACTATGTGTCACCAGTCTTCAATTTAAGAACCAGGGGAGATAACTCAGTGTAACCAGTCTTCAATATTAGAAACAAAGGAAATTGCTCTATGTAACCAGGCTTCAATATGAGAACCAGGGGAGATAACTCTGTGTTACCAGTCTTCAATATTAGAAACAAAGGAAATTGCTCTATGTAACCAGTCTTCAATATAAGAACCAGGGGAGATAACTCAGTGTAACCAGTCTTCAATATTAGAAACAAAGGAAATTGCTCTATGTAACCAGTCTTCAATATAAGAACCAGGGGAGATAACTCAGTGTAACCAGTCTTCAATATTAGAAACAAAGGAAATTGCTCTATGTAACCAGGCTTCAATATGAGAACCAGGGGAGATAACTCTGTGTTACCAGTCTTCAATATGAGAACCAGGGGAGATAACTCTGTGTTATCAGTCTTCAATATGAGAACCAGAGGAAATTGCTCTGTGTAACCAGTCTTCAATATGAGAACCAGAGTAAATTGCTCTGTGTAACCAGTCTTCAATACAAGTACCAGGGGATTTTTCTCTTCGTAACCAGTCTTCAATAAAAGTACCAGGGGATTTTTCTCGACTAAACCATTCTTCAATAAAAGTACCAGGGGATTTTTCTCTACGTAACCAGTCTTCAATAAAAGTACCAGGGGATTTTTCTCTATGTTACCAGTCTTCAATAAAAGTACCAGGGGATTTTTCTCTACGTAACCAGTCTTCAATAAAAGTACCAGGGGATTTTTCTCTATGTAACCAGTCTTCAATAAAAGTACCAGGGGATTTTTCTCTACGTAACCATTCTTCAATAAAAGTACCAGGGGATTTTTCTCGACTTAACCATTCTTCAATAAAAGTACCAGGGGATTTTTCTCTACGTAACCATTCTTCAAAACAACTTGATAAGGACAAGGATAAATTACTCTGTTCTTCCAAGACTATTTAAACACAAACAACAATGAAATAATACTATATTCAAGCCTGAAACAAAACGCAGATCCTAAAAATACTGGTATGTAGTTATGCTGAGAATACTGGTATGTAGTTATGCTGAGAATACTGGTATGTAGTTATGCTGAGAATACTGGTATGTAGTTATGCTGAGAATACTGGTATGTAGTTATGCTGAGAATACTGGTATGTAGTTATGCTGAGAATACTGGTATGTAGTTATGCTGAGAATACTGGTATGTAGTTATGCTGAGAATACTGGTATGTAGTTATGCTGAGAATACTGGTATGTAGTTATACTGAGAATACTGGTATGTAGTTATGCTGAGAATACTGGTATGTAGTTATGCTGAGAATACTGGTATGTAGTTATGCTGAGAATACTGGTATGTAGTTATGCTGAGAATACTGGTATGTAGTTATGCTGAGAATACTGGTATGTAGTTATGCTGAGAATACTGGTGTGTAGTTATGCTGAGAATACTGGTATGCAGTTATGCTGAGAATACTGGTATGTAGTTATGCTGAGAATACTGGTATGTAGTTATGCTGAGAATACTGGTATGTAGTTATGCTGAGAATACTGGTATGTAGTTATGCTGAGAATACTGGTATGTAGTTATGCTGAGAATACTGGTATGTAGTTATGCTGAGAATACTGGTATGTAGTTATGCAGAGAATACTGGTGTGAAGTTATGCTGAGAATACTGGTGTGTAGTTATGCTGAGAATACTGGTATGTAGTTATGCTGAGAATACTGGTATGTAGTTATGCTGAGAATACTGGTATGTAGTTATGCTGAGAATACTGGTATGTAGTTATGCTGAGAATACTGGTATGTAGTTATGCAGAGAATACTGGTCTGTAGTTATGGAATTACATTATATAAAAAAATCCAAAACCAATCCAGAAAGAATGTCTTAACAACTGCATAAATCCAAGAAAATAATTTACCTTATTTGCCCTTCTGAATGTGTCCAAATTGATAAAATTACTATCTACAAATACAACACTTTAAATAAGAGAAAAATATCCTGTCCATTCATTAACAATGTACATCAACGCTCAGCTAGATTATACACAATGTATATAAAAAGATAAAAACATTTGAAGTACACTTTCTTTGGTGATGACAAGTGGCCACTTTGGTGGTCCTTAAAATTCATTCAGTTGTTTTCAACCTCTAACACTGCTTTCTATTGAATTCAACCACGGTTCAGAGATACATCATTATGAGATGATATGACAAGTATATTTCGCAGAAATTTTAAACAATAAAAAACTGAAAATACTACAAAGAATAAGACAAGAGTTAGGCAAATGTGGTTTGTCATTCACCTAAGGTTTTAAATGTTATCACCCAAGTTTGGCAACCAAATTAAACAAAAACAGTCATTGTGACCCAAAATTACCAAAATAACCAACCATCCTCGTACATCTCTCCTTTTATAAATATTTATACATGAGTGAAATTAGTGGTGCAGCAAGACAAAATATAGAACATTTTTATTTAAAAATGATCAATATTTTTTTTTTACTATTAATTAAATAGACTTAAAAAATGAGACACAGGGGTAATTTGATAACATGCTACATTATAAAACCATAATTTAAGAACATTTTTCACACACACTCCTCCAGCAGCAATTGTACCAGTGAAAATCCGTGACTAATTATGTTAGTCTCCTTAGAGATTACTCTGTAAATTCATCATATTAGCAGATGCGAAGAAACTTAAATCACCAAACTAAGTATGTCACCTTTAATATAAACAGCTTAATCTGATGTGCATACTGGTACATATTCTTTATCTAAATATATCAAAATATAGTATATAAGTTTCCCAGTGTAAGGTTTGCCAGAGGCATATGATGGTATATATAGGAGTGACTGTGATACTGTTCTATCTGTATATAAGGTGTAGAGTCAGCTGGTTGTATAATGTTCTCACATCTCTGTAAGGTTTGCTAGAGGCATATGATGGTATATATAGGAGTGACTGTAATACTGTTCTATCTGTATATAAGGTGTAGAGTCAGCTGGTTGTATAATGTTCTCACATCTCTGTATGCATTAAAGATGTTAAACTGTCTGAAGTAAAAGTATAAATAGACCAACCAATGTCCACATAAGGTGACAACACTGACAGATTTCAATTTAAATTTGAGGATTTTTGTGTAATATTAAATACATCTGCCCTGAAAGGTAGAAAAGTGTGATAAGTAACTCAGATATGTTACATAATAGAGAAGTCGAGCCATCAAGTTTGATTAACTAATAACTGCAGTCATTTTATACTTCTTTTATTTGAAAACATGATCCTTTGAAAATTCTACATACTGCATGCATGTTACGGAAACCTACCACAGAGCAGAGCAGAGCCAAACAGAACAGAACAGAATGATAATTAAGAAAGTATACACTTTCACATGTTGTCAAAGGGAGAAAAACCCTGGTAAAACAGTGCAGAATAATTCTGTCAAAATATGATTGAGAAATCATATATCCCTCCCCGCAACTCCAATCATGACAATAGGTGTCATAGAAGATCAAGCTTTCTCTTTCATTCCAATAAAAAATCAGATATTGCCTGTCATAAACTTTGCCCATTATTGAGACAATACACTGAATCTGAAGACTCAGGAAACAAATGATCAATACCAGTCCACAGACAGTACCTGTATGCCACACCCTCTCTGTTCTATATATCTGTGCATGCTATGTGGGAGTAACCAGTCCACAGACAGTACCTGTATGCCACACCCTCTCTGTTCTATATATCTGTGCATGCTATGTGGGAGTAACCAGTCTACAGACTGTACCTGTATGTCACTCTCTCTGTTCTATATATCTGTGCTATGTGGGAGTAACCAGTCTACAGACTGTACCTGTATGTCACTCTCTCTGTTCTATATATCTGTGCTATGTGGGAGTAACCAGTCTACAGACTGTACCTGTATGTCACTCTCTCTGTTCTATATATCTGTGCTATGTGGGAGTAACCAGTCTACAGTATGTACCTGTATGTCACTCTCCATGTTCTATATATCTGTGCTATGTGGCAGTAACCAGTCTACAGACAGTACCTGTATGTCACTCTCTCTGTTCTATATATCTGTGCTATGTGGCAGTAACCAGTCTACAGACTGTACCTGTATGTCACTCTTGGTGTTCTACATAGCTGTGCTATGTGGCAGTAACCAGTCTACAGACTGTACCTGTATGTCACTCTCTGTGTTCTACATAGCTGTGCTATGTGGCAGTAACCAGTCTACAGACTGTACATGTATGCCACTCTCTCTGTTCTATATATCTGTGCTATGTGGGAGTAACCAGTCTACAGACTGTACATGTATGTCACTCTCTCTGTTCTATATATCTGTGCTATGTGGCAGTAACCATGCAGTCTACAGACTGTACCTGTATGACACTCTCTGTTCTATATATCTGTGCTATGTGGGAGTAACCAGTCTACAGACTGTACATGTATGTCACTCTCTCTGTTCTATATATCTGTGCTATGTGGCAGTAACCATGCAGTCTACAGACTGTACCTGTATGACACTCTCTCTGTTCTATATATCTGTGCTATGTGGGAGTAACCAGTCTACAGACTGTACATGTATGTCACTCTCTCTGTTCTATATATATGTGCTATGTGGCAGTAACCAGTCTACAGACTGTACATGTATGTCACACTCTCTGTTCTATATATCTGTGCTATGTGGCAGTAACCATGCAGTCTACAGACTGTACCTGTATGACACTCTCTCTGTTCTATATATCTGTGCTATGTGGGAGTAACCAGTCTACAGACTGTACCTGTATGTCACTCTCTCTGTTCTATATATATGTGCTATGTGGCAGTAACCAGTCTACAGACTGTACCTGTATGTCACACTCTCTGTTCTATATATCTGTGCTATGTGGCAGTAACCAGTCTACAGACTGTACCTGTATGTCACTCTCTCTGTTCTATATAGCTGTGCTATGTGGCAGTAACCAGTCTACAGACTGGACCTGTATGTCACTCTCTCTGTTCTATATATCTGTGCTATGTGGGAGTAACCAGTCTACAGACTGTACCTGTATGTCACACTCTCTCTGTTCTATATATCTATGCTATGTGGCAGTAACCAGTCTACAGACTGTACCTGTATGTCACACTCTCTCTGTTCTACATAGCTGTGCTATGTGGCAGTAACCAGTCTACAGACTGTACCTGTATGTCACTCTCTCTGTTCTATATATCTGTGCTATGTGGCAGTAACCAGTCTACAGACTGTACCTGTATGTCACTCTCTCTGTTCTATATATCTGTGCTATGTGGGAGTAACCAGTCTACAGACAGTACCTGTATGTCACTCTCTCTGTTCTATATATCTGTGCTATGTGGCAGTAACCAGTCTACAGACTGTACCTGTATGTCACTCTCTCTGTTCTATATATCTGTGCTATGTGGCAGTAACCAGTCTACAGACTGTACCTGTATGTCACTCTCTCTGTTCTATATATCTGTGCTATGTGGGAGTAACCAGTCTACAGACTGTACCTGTATGTCACACTCTCTCTGTTCTATATATCTGTGCTATGTGGCAGTAACCAGTCTACAGACTGTACCTGTATGCCACACTCTCTCTGTTCTATATATCTGTGCTATGTGGCAGTAACCAGTCTACAGACAGTACCTGTATGTCACTCTCTCTGTTCAATATATCTGTGCTATGTGGGAGTAACCAGTCTACAGACAGTTCCTGAATGTCACTCTCCATGTTCTATATATCTGTGCTATGTGGCAGTAACCAGTCTACAGACTGTACCTGTATGTCACTCTCTCTGTTCTATATATATGTGCTATGTGGCAGTAACCAGTCTACAGACAGTACCTGTATGTCACTCTCCATGTTCTATATATCTGTGCTATGTGGCAGTAACCAGTCTACAGACATTACCTGTATGTCACTCTCTCTGTTCTATATATCTGTGCTATGTGGCAGTAACCAGTCTACAGACAGTACCTGTATGTCACTCTTTCTGTTCTATATATCTGTGCTATGTGGCAGTAACCAGTCTACAGACTGTACCTGTATGCCACACTCTCTGTTCTATATATCTGTGCTATGTGGCAGTAACCAGTCTACAGACTGTACCTGTATGTCACTCTCTCTGTTCTATATATCGGTGCTAAGTGGCAGTAATCTCTAGTTGTAACTCTTGCAGAAAGTATGATTCAAATTTTCTGTTTCTGAGACTAACCCATGAGCTTGATAGCTTTCTCACTTAGAATTCTACATCCCAGGTGGGATCTGCACTCATAACAGTGAGGGGAAAGTGATTTGAAATTAGTGACCATAACCCCTCAGTCACAGAGGCACGCTGCGTTATGCAGTAGTGATAATACATCACAATATAGTTTGTTCATTACTTACTTTCAAATAGAACAGAATGTTGACTGGTACCTGAACAACTCAACTAATCCAGCAGCATTATTTGCATGAAATCATAGTACCCATCTGTCACCATTGACTTACCTAACAGTAATTATTTTGCTATTTTATGAATATAACAATTATGTGAATGATGTTTCATGCCCAGGAAAGTCCATATATTCAATTGATAGTGGGTAATGTCATTGTCTGAGCTTCGTTCATTCTTACAGCATTTAATATATACAGTCAATCTTGCTGATGTGACCACATGTCTTATGCGACCATTTGCTGTAAGCGACCACTTAAATTCCCCCCCGAGCGTTTTTACTATATAAACAGTATCTATTAAGCGACTTTTCTCTAACGCGACCAGCGACCGCATTTAACCAGTCCCGACAGGTAAAAAATATAGTTAAATAATCCATTAAACGACCACATGCACTTAATCCCATAGGGCATTTCACACCTGATTCAAAACTGCATTCGTGCATTGTCCTTTAAACAAATGAATAAACAATTAGGCGTGATAAATGCGACCAGGTAATTACTCGACGACACAGTTGTAAAATCGTTGCATATGTGTCCACTTGATTGTGGTCTTAAATGTACATGAATTACACAGCATAACGATCATAATTTCAACAAGAACCAAGCTCATGTAAAATTGTTGCTAAGCGACTTAAGTTCCTTGATGTCACAGAGTTTTTACATTACGATGTCCCGAGAAGAAATGTGCGAGATGTAATTTAATGCCGACTCGCCCGCTTTTATCTTTACTTTATATTTAATTTTCTTTATACTCACTGAAAGAATGAAAATGTCAGACAAAACACATCGCATAATTTAACACTTGTTTGAAATGTGTAAACACTTACTTTGTTTCGTATGTAATCCTTTTTAATAGACCCCGTAAAATCATTGTCTTATAAAAAAACATTTATTACTATCAGCCTGTATAAATACACACATGGATTAAAGTTTTAGTTTTATTTCAGTTATGAGGATGGTATTTATACGGTTTGAATGTACTGAGGTGTGTTTTTAGTGATATAGGGGAAGTAAGCGAGAAAAGTTAGCTGAAGTAGGAAAGGTAGCAATAAAAAGTGCTTGAACACTCAAACACTAAGCTGCAAAATGGCCTCCACCAGACCAGACGACATTGTTCCACATGGATGATATTTTGTTTAGCAAAGCAAGCACTGTCACATCACACTACCTATTTAAACACTGTCACATCACACTACCTATTTAAACACTGTCACATCACACTACCTATTTAAAGATAGTGTCTACTTTTCCCAAATTGTTAAGAAAAGGCACTGCTACTAGCGCTAGGTAGAATTCTATTTTTCATGCCTCTGGTGTTAATCTCAGATAAAGTTTTAAAATCAAATTTAGCTAGCTTGCAGTACCTGTCACATTGAACAGTTGACATTCCAGTCCAGGCTGGTTGTACATACTGGCTTTTCAACATAAGCAGTAAATTCACAAGAATTCAAGTATTTGCAATTAGAGACAAAGCATTCCTCCACAAGCAACCAACAAAATATGAGGAATTTCTCCACAAGCAACCAACAAAATATGAGGAATTTCTCCACAAGCAACCAACAAAATGAGGAATTCCTCCACAAGCAACCAACAAAATATGAGGAATTCCTCCACAAGCAACCAACAAAATATGAGGAATTTCTCCACAAGCAACCAACAAAATATGAGGAATTTCTCCACATTAGCAACCAACAAAATATGAGGAATTCCTCCACAAGCAACCAACAAAATATGAGGAATTCCTCCACAAGCAACCAACAAAATATGAGGAATTTCTCCACAAGCAACCAACAAAATATGAGGAATTTCTCCACATTAGCAACCAACAAAATATGAGGAATTCCTCCACAAGCAACCAACAAAATATGAGGAATCCTCCACAAGCAACCAACAAAATATGAGGAATTCCTCCACAAGCAACCAACAAAATATGAGGAATTCCTCCACAAGCAACCAACAAAATATGAGGAATTCCTCCACAAGCAACCAACAAAATATGAGGAATTTCTCCACAAGCAACCAACAAAATATGAGGAATTTCTCCACAAGCAACCAACAAAATATGAGGAATTTCTCCACAAGCAACCAACAAAATATGAGGAATTTCTCCACATTAGCAACCAACAAAATATGAGGAATTTCTCCACAAGCAACCAACAAAATATGAGGAATTTCTCCACATTAGCAACCAACAAAATATGAGGAATTTCTCCACAAGCAACCAACAAAATATGAGGAATTTCTCCACATTAGCAACCAACAAAATATGAGGAATTCCTCCACAAGCAACCAACAAAATATGAGGAATTTCTCCACATTAGCAACCAACAAAATATGAGGAATTTCTCCACAAGCAACCAACAAAATATGAGGAATTTCTCCACATTAGCAACCAACAAAATATGAGGAATTTCTCCACAAGCAACCAACAAAATATGAGGAATTTCTCCACATTAGCAACCAACAAAATATGAGGAATTTCTCCACAAGCAACCAACAAAATATGAGGAATTTCTCCACATTAGCAACCAACAAAATATGAGGAATTTCTCCACATTAGCAACCAACAAAATATGAGGAATTTCTCCACAAGCAACCAACAAAATATGAGGAATTTCTCCACATTAGCAACCAACAAAATATGAGGAATTTCTCCACAAGCAACCAACAAAATATGAGGAATTTCTCCACATTAGCAACCAACAAAATATGAGGAATCTTCCACAAGCAACCAACAAAATATGAGGAATTTCTCCACAAGCAACCAACAAAATATGAGGAATTTCTCCACAAGCAACCAACAAAATATGAGGAATTCCTCCACAAGCAACCAACAAAATATGAGGAATCCTCCACAAGCAACCAACAAAATATGAGGAATTTCTCCACATTAGCAACCAACAAAATATGAGGAATCCTCCACAAGCAACCAACAAAATATGAGGAATTCCTCCACAAGCAACCAACAAAATATGAGGAATCCTCCACAAGCAACCAACAAAATATGAGGAATTTCTCCACATTAGCAACCAACAAAATATGAGGAATTTCTCCACATTAGCAACCAACAAAATATGAGGAATCCTCCCCTCCACAAGCAACCAACAAAATATGAGGAATTTCTCCACAAGCAACCAACAAAATATGAGGAATTTCTCCACATTAGCAACCAACAAAATATGAGGAATCTTCCACAAGCAACCAACAAAATATGAGGAATTTCTCCACATTAGCAACCAACAAAATATGAGGAATTCCTCCACAAGCAACCAACAAAATATGAGGAATTTCTCCACATTAGCAACCAACAAAATATGAGGAATTTCTCCACAAGCAACCAACAAAATATGAGGAATTTCTCCACATTAGCAACCAACAAAATATGAGGAATCCTCCACAAGCAACCAACAAAATATGAGGAATTCCTCCACAAGCAACCAACAAAATATGAGGAATCTTCCACAAGCAACCAACAAAATATGAGGAATTTCTCCACAAACAACCAACAAAATATGAGGAATCCTCCACAAGCAACCAACAAAATATGAGGAATTTCTCCACAAGCAACCAACAAAATATGAGGAATTTCTCCACATTAGCAACCAACAAAATATGAGGAATTTCTCCACATTAGCAACCAACAAAATATGAGGAATTTCTCCACAAGCAACCAACAAAATATGAGGAATTTCTCCACATTAGCAACCAACAAAATATGAGGAATTTCTCCACAAGCAACCAACAAAATATGAGGAATTTCTCCACAAGCAACCAACAAAATATGAGGAATTCCTCCACAAGCAACCAACAAAATATGAGGAATTTCTCCACATTAGCAACCAACAAAATATGAGGAATTTCTCCACATTAGCAACCAACAAAATATGAGGAATTTCTCCACAAGCAACCAACAAAATATGAGGAATTTCTCCACATTAGCAACCAACAAAATATGAGGAATCCTCCACAAGCAACCAACAAAATATGAGGAATTCCTCCACAAGCAACCAACAAAATATGAGGAATCTTCCACAAGCAACCAACAAAATATGAGGAATTTCTCCACAAACAACCAACAAAATATGAGGAATCCTCCACAAGCAACCAACAAAATATAAGGAATCCTCCACAAGCAACCAACAAAATATGAGGAATCCTCCACAAGCAACCAACAAAATATAAGGAATCCTCCACAAGCAACCAACAAAATATGAGGAATCCTCCACAAGCAACCAACAAAATATAAGGAATCCTCCACAAGCAACCAACAAAATATGAGGAATCCTCCCCTCCACAAGCAACCAACAAAATATGAGGAATTTCTCCACAAGCAACCAACAAAATATGAGGAATTTCTCCACATTAGCAACCAACAAAATATGAGGAATTTCTCCACAAGCAACCAACAAAATATGAGGAATTTCTCCACATTAGCAACCAACAAAATATGAGGAATCTTCCACAAGCAACCAACAAAATATGAGGAATTTCTCCACATTAGCAACCAACAAAATATGAGGAATTCCTCCACAAGCAACCAACAAAATATGAGGAATTTCTCCACATTAGCAACCAACAAAATATGAGGAATTTCTCCACATTAGCAACCAACAAAATATGAGGAATTTCTCCACAAGCAACCAACAAAATATGAGGAATTTCTCCACATTAGCAACCAACAAAATATGAGGAATCCTCCACAAGCAACCAACAAAATATGAGGAATTCCTCCACAAGCAACCAACAAAATATGAGGAATCTTCCACAAGCAACCAACAAAATATGAGGAATTTCTCCACAAACAACCAACAAAATATGAGGAATCCTCCACAAGCAACCAACAAAATATGAGGAATTTCTCCACAAGCAACCAACAAAATATGAGGAATTTCTCCACATTAGCAACCAACAAAATATGAGGAATTTCTCCACATTAGCAACCAACAAAATATGAGGAATTTCTCCACAAGCAACCAACAAAATATGAGGAATTTCTCCACATTAGCAACCAACAAAATATGAGGAATTTCTCCACAAGCAACCAACAAAATATGAGGAATTTCTCCACAAGCAACCAACAAAATATGAGGAATTCCTCCACAAGCAACCAACAAAATATGAGGAATTTCTCCACATTAGCAACCAACAAAATATGAGGAATTTCTCCACATTAGCAACCAACAAAATATGAGGAATTTCTCCACAAGCAACCAACAAAATATGAGGAATTTCTCCACATTAGCAACCAACAAAATATGAGGAATCCTCCACAAGCAACCAACAAAATATGAGGAATTCCTCCACAAGCAACCAACAAAATATGAGGAATCTTCCACAAGCAACCAACAAAATATGAGGAATTTCTCCACAAACAACCAACAAAATATGAGGAATCCTCCACAAGCAACCAACAAAATATAAGGAATCCTCCACAAGCAACCAACAAAATATGAGGAATCCTCCACAAGCAACCAACAAAATATGAGGAATTTCTCCACATTAGCAACCAACAAAATATGAGGAATCCTCCACAAGCAACCAACAAAATATGAGGAATCCTCCACAAGCAACCAACAAAATATGAGGAATTCCTCCACAAGCAACCAACAAAATATGAGGAATCCTCCACAAACAACCAACAAAATATGAGGAATTTCTCCACAAACAACCAACAAAATATGAGGAATCCTCCACAAGCAACCAACAAAATATGAGGAATCCTCCACAAGCAACCAACAAAATATGAGGAAGAGGAAAGATGACTTTAGAATCATTGTCTTCAGTCAAATCATCATATAAAACACAGTAATGTCATGAATTGAAGACTAGTAACCCCCTTTTTCTGACCTCTAGATTGGAAGATGTAAATTATTTTAATTTAATTGCAAACGTATCAGACAGGCATATATCAGAAAGGAACTTGGCAATTGCCAAAGAAGTCAAATGAAGACAATTAAAATAACGCTGGTCTGTTCAGGCACTCAACCACACACACCACACACACACCACACCACACACACCACACACACCACATGACACACACAACACACACCACACGACACACACAACACACACCACACCACACACACCACACGACACACACCACACACAACACACACCACACGACACACACAACACACCACACACACCACACGACACACACACCACACACACACCACACCAGACACACGACACACCACACACAAGACACACACCACACACCAATATGTATACCTACCATGACTTTCTTTCAGTGAGTTTCCTCGTTTTATCCTGTCTGTCAGCCTTTTATACATTGTTGCACTATTTTACGTATAAAATTATCAATGCTTATTCCACATTTTTAACACTGAATTTCTTATGTCTATCACTAGTATAAACAATCTCCATTAAAGAATTGATTATAAATCCTCTTTATCTCCTAACTTGCATCAAGTTTCACCTTTGCTTGACATTATTCAAGAATTTTAACATTTAACTACATTATTCAACACTTGCCACGTTTTATGTCAGAATTTGTCAACATCTATCTTACTTCATATTCTGTAACATCAAAGAAGACAGTAACACATTTCATATGCAAACTCCACCCAATTGGAACAACATGAATAAATAATTAATTTAATAAATATTTCATACCACAATATTCAGTCATTCACAACTTCAGCAAAACTTACACCGTTACAGTTATCCGAAGCCAATTCCAGAAATGCACATAAATTATTCCTTTAATTATGCAAAATTACACCAAATTTCTATCTCGTTACATAAATATTTATCCAATGAATGGTTTCACATATATCTCAATTAACATTCTATAAAATCAACATACACATTCACATTCGTAAAGAATAAAATTCTTCCATGAATATATTCAATACAATATTTTTTAATTAATTTCCAATTAAATTTAAATGCATAACTGAAGTTGTAGATTTGTTCTCTCCACATCTACATCACCTGGCTTCCATTACCCATGCTTCAAACAATCATGTTAATTTACAATGGGTTAATGTTTCAACACTTCTGTCTTTGCATTCACTCTTTGATTGCAGATAACCAGTTTTCTATTTTTTCACAGTTTTGTTGGCAAAAAATTAACAAGGATTTATAACAGGTATCGCAATACCTGCCGCCACTTTCATGCACACCTGGTACCGGTAATACAGAATTATTTTTCCCTATTTCATCCAGAAAAGCGCTAATGCAAACATCATGTTTAAAATCTACTCAAGTATTCTTCAACAGCTTGCAGACTGTGCTCAGTTCATGTGTGCACAAAATGTCGAACTCCAAACATATTATGTAAAGTTATAGCTTCAGTGAGACAATTATTGTGCAAAATCAACCAAATTTTGCTACGATGCCACTAAATACAGCCATTATATCTATAACATACGATATATGGCACTAAAGTCTATAAGGCAATCGATTGAAAGCATAAGACACATTTCTGGATATAATACATAGATCTTTCTACAGCGATACAATCCAGAAAAAATGTAGCTTTAATACAGATTGACTTCTATTTTTAAGATTATACAAATTATTCATGTCTATTTTCACAAAGATAGCCAATATAATCACACAAATGTCTCAGTTCATGCAGTAACAAGACACATCAAAATATATCACAATTTAAAAGCCACAGCACATCTCTCTACACAATCCAACTATCACATCGCCGTTATAATCTTATATGTCCAATACAAAGGGGAGAATGTCAATGTTTACTTTCTCCTGAATTCCAGAAAAAAACATTGCAACACATCATTCAATCATGATGATTTTATAACATTCATATAACATTTCCTGACAGATTTCAACATTTAAATCAATAGCTTTGACATTTTCTACGCAAAATCAAAATCAACCTAAAAAAATGTTAAAATCCAATATCAGCATTTTCTCATTGTGTCAGAATCCCAAAGTCAGCTGTCTGTGTAACACAAATTCCTAAAGAAGAAACAATGTAGCAGACATGTGTCAATATTTTTCAGGAAACACAATTAGACCAGCACGGCCACATCTCTCAATGCTAAGCCCACTATAATCAATTGCTGGCTCCCTTAGTGTTGTATAGTATGATCAATACACTCTTGAATACAACTGTCAAATAACATGATTTCTGTTACAATAATATAATAATTAATGACAACATGACTCGTGTTCTAGCACAGACTTGTCTGGTATTTCACACACATGATCATCTATCTAGCTTAAGGGAAAGTATTTTATTTCATGAAATCAATATTATAGTGATCATTAGATACATGTATAATTATGAACACAGCATTGGAAATGTCAACTCAAAGCCTGGTTTACGCTGTATCATCTATTAAATTTCACTTTCTTTCAAAGTATGTGATATTGTATCCCAATGGTCATGTTTATAACATTGCTAATGAACAGGGAACATCACAGAGTTTGTTATGATATTTCAAGTAACTTTGGAAAAAGAAGGAGCACATTGTCAGTAAATAATGGGCAATGCTGACAGATACCAAGCATACAATGCTGACAGATACCAAGCATACAATGCTGACAGATACCAAGCATACAATGCTGACAGATACCAAGCATACAATGCTGACATATACCAAGCATACAATGCTGACAGATACCAAACATACAATGCTGACAGATACCAAACATACAATGCTGACAGATACCAAGCATACAATGCTGACATATACCAAGCATACAATGCTGACAGATACCAAACATACAATGCTGACAGATACCAAGCATACAATGCTGACAGATACCAAGCTTACAATGCTGACAGATACCAAGCTTACAATGCTGACAGATACCAAGCATACAATGCTGACAGATACCAAGCTTACAATGCTGACAGATACCAAGCTTACAATGCTGACAGATACCAAGCATACAATGCTGACAGATACCAAGCTTACAATGCTGACATATACCAAGCATACAATGCTGACATATACCAAGCTTACAATGCTGACAGATACCAAGCATACAATGCTGACATATACCAAGCTTACAATGCTGACAGATACCAAGCATACAATGCTGACAGATACCAAGCTTACAATGCTGACAGATACCAAGCTTACAAGGCTGACAGATACCAAACATACAATGCTGACAGATACCAAGCTTACAATGCTGACAGATACCAAGCTTACAATGCTGACAGATACCAAGCTTACAATGCTGACAGATACCAAGCTTACAATGCTGACAGATACCAAGCTTACAATGCTGACAGATACCAAGCTTACAATGCTGACAGATACCAAGCATACAATGCTGACAGATACCAAGCTTACAATGCTGACAGATACCAAGCTTACAATGCTGACAGATACCAAGCATACAATGCTGACAGATACCAAGCTTACAATGCTGACAGATACCAAGCATACAATGCTGACATATACCAAGCTTACAATGCTGACAGATACCAAGCATACAATGCTGACAGATACCAAGCATACAATGCTGACATATACCAAGCTTACAATGCTGACAGATACCAAGCATACAATGCTGACAGATACCAAGCTTACAATGCTGACAGATACCAAGCTTACAATGCTGTCAGATACCAAGCTTACAATGCTGACAGATACCAAGCTTACAAGGTTTTATTTTTGTGGACATCATAATGAAAACAACGAAACAAATTTCAATGTTCAGGAAGGATTAGATTCCATTGAGATGATAATTGTAGAATAAAACATCACTGCTTCAATTCAGGAAAAAATCATTCTGAGGTTATTTATAAAAAACGTTTTTGGAAGGAAAAAATCTAAAAAAATAACATACATTATGACAGAGCATGGCAGAAATTAGAGACAACTATGATAACATAGAGATTTATCTTTCTGTTTCATGTATTGAATTTCTTCACCAGTACAATTATTTGTTAAACAATCGAACTAATTGTTTACAATGCAATAAAACATAACACCAGACAGTACAATGTGAACACCACTTCACAGATGGTTGACATAAAGTGACAAGCAATGAGTCAATAAATTATTACATTAGGTAATACTAATTCAATATGTTTTAAAGGTCAACATATTTGTATACCAAGCTCTCACATTGCTAATGAATTACATAGTGACCACAGTATTGTAACATACAGGAGTATCTAAGATATTTACAGAATGTAAAACAAACACTGATTGCTGGTTCGGACTTCCACAACTTTAATAATAGACTGAAGTGATACATAAACAGTCAGACTTCATTGGGGCCGAACTATTTATCCGAATAACACATGGTTTCGAATAACCTATTTCACTTCGATGGGCCTAAGAAGATTCATCGGACCTGACATTTATTTTGGATAATACCGAGTATTCGGATAGAAGATTGTCAAACAAACAAGGTCTGACTGTATTCCTGATGGTTTATGTATACCACCATGTTGACTGTATTCCTGATGGTTTATGTATACCACCATGTTGACTGTATTCCTGATGGTTTATGTATACCACCATGTTGACTGTATTCCTGATGGTTTATGTATACCACCATGTTCTAGGCTTAAAATGTTGGCTACATGATGGTTTATGTATACCACCATGTTATAGGCTCAAAATGTTGGCTACATTGAAAACTTTGCACTGGTAAATAAAACTTATTTGAGACAATACATACTTGTTTATGCCACATTGAAAGATTTTAAATTGAACTCCAACACAATACAAAGAACTTGATCAACTATAAGTGCTTTATTGATATTTAATACAGCATGATAGATTTCTGTCATTATAATCTATGTTAGCTGTTAAGACGTTGAGTAACACATGTAAATTACTAAACAGAATAGGATGTTTATCAAGACAAATTCTGACCAGAACACAATATGCAAAACAATAAATAAGTGTCAATGATGATTGTCAGGCAGAACAATAAATAAGTGTCAATGATGATTGCCAAGCAGAACAATAAATAAGTGCCAATGATGATTGTCAGGCAGAACAATAAATAAGTGGCAATGATGATTGCCAAGCAGAACAATAAATAAGTGCCAATGATAATTGTCAGGCAGAACAATAAATAAGTGGCAATGATAATTGTCAGGCAGAACAATAAATAAGTGCCAATGATGATTGCCAAGCAGAACAATAAATAAGTGCCAATGATAATTGTCAGGCAGAACAATAAATAAGTGGCAATGATAATTGTCAGGCAGAACAATAAATAAGTGTCAATGATGATTGCCAAGCAGAACAATAAATAAGTGCCAATGATGATTGTCAAGCAGAACAATAAATAAGTGCCAATAATGATTTTCAGGCAGAACAATAAATAAGTGCCAATGATGTTTGTCAGGCAGTACAATAAATAAGTGCCAATGATGATTGTCAGACGGAACAATAAATAAGTGCCAATGATGATTGTCAGGCAGAACAATAAATAAGTGTCAATGATGATTGTCAGGCAGAACAATAAATAAGTGGCAATGATGATTGTCAGGCAGAACAATAAATAAGTGTCAATGATGATTGTCAGGCAGAACAATAAATAAGTGGCAATGATAATTGTCAGGCAGAACAATAAATAAGTGTCAATGATGATTGTCAGGCAGAACAATAAATAAGTGTCAATGATGATTGTCAGGCAGAACAATAAATAAGTGCCAATGATGATTGTCAAGCAGAACAATAAATAAGTGCCAATAATGATTTTCAGGCAGTACAATAAATAAGTGCCAATGATGATTGCCAAACAGACCATATTGAGACAAACTAAATAAAAGAACATGATTGTACAGTAATGATAATGTCTTTCCTAAAACAGTCACTGTGTTACACTCTTTTTATTTAATGAAATCATGTGCAAGAATCAAGACAGTTATGAACACTTATACAGTCACATATATTTCCCTAGGGCACAACCAGACAATTGAGTAACAGTTAATCCAACATTAAGTGTTTTATTAGCGACTCAGATACTTATCACTTGAATGTCAATCTAAACAATAAGGTACAGTTATACAAAGACACTATTTGGCACTAACATCATATATGGTAGCAGCCAGTTCAGTTTACAAAGTAATCAACAACCAAAAACAACATTATACTTCTGTGATCACCAAAATTATGTACTTTTATTGGCTTACTGTCAGCATAAAGCATATCAAACTCATAAAAATGGGAGTTTATAGTCAAGAAGATACCATATTTCATAATTTAGAAAAATGTTGTTTTATGGAACAAAATGCAAATATTTAATTAACATGTGCAAATACTTACATACACTGGATATATTCCCAAAAGAACAGCTATTAGATAAAACCTTGATACTTGTCCAAATACCGAACAATGTATGGTGATAAAATACGCATGAGTCTGATAATGTCCAACATTTGTCATACACTATAGTAAGAGGTAGCCTCTGTACAGTGTCCACACTTAGTTATACTGTGTAGAACTGGCTGTTATAAAGAGGTGTCTGTTGTAAAGGGACGGAGATTTTACTATATGTACCTATGCTGGTGAATCAGTGTTAATGTTTGTGGATACAGATGATATTTGCCATTGTCACAGGTTTTGCAGTAGTTTACATTGACCACAATGAGAACATATAGCACAGTTAGATGACACAGATAAATCTTCCACCTGTCTACCAACTATACAATGCCAGTACACATACTTACATCACATATAGCACAGTTAGGTGACACAGATAAATCTTCCACCTGTCTACCAACCATACAATGCCATATAGCACAGTTAGATGACACAGATAAATCTTCCACCTTTCTACCAACTATACAATGCCAGTACACATACTTACATCACATAGACCATGTGCAATCACAAACACTTAGTTTATGTATATGTACAACAAAATACCAACACAACCAGGAAACCAAATACTTCTGAAGACAACTTTGATAGAGAAGGAACCAAATTGAATCATAAATTAAATCCAAACTCTTAGTAACATACATGTAGGTGAAATATAATAAAACAGTGTAATGATTCTAAGAGGAAATGGTATTTTTTATTGCAAGTTGATGTAAGTAATCATTCAATGGTTTGGGAAATGTTTTGCAGTGTGAATGTGACACTGGTAAATCTACAGATCAATAAAGAAGCTGGCAGACTTGTTTCCTGTCACCCCCTGACATATTTAATGTAAGCCAATAAGAATCTTTCACTGGTTTCCAGTACGGATAGAAATATCTGGCCTGAGGGAAACTGTTTTGGCATGAGGGAAACTGTTTTGGCAGGAGGGAATCTGTTTTGGCATGAGGGAAACTGTTTTGGCATGAGGGAAACTGTTTTGGCAGGAGGGAAACTGTTTTGGCAGGAGGGAAACTGTTTTGGCAGGAGGGAAACTGTTTTGGCATGAGGGAAACTGTTTTGGCAGGAGGGAATCTGTTTTGGCATGAGGGAAACTGTTTTGGCAGGAGGGAAACTGTTTTGGCAGGAGGGAAACTGTTTTGGCAGGAGGGAAACTGTTTTGGCAGGAGGGAAACTGTTTTGGGAGGAGGGAAACTGTTTTGGCATGAGGGAAACTGTTTTGGCAGGAGGGAAACTGTTTTGGCAGGAATGAGGCTACTTTATTCCGCACAAGAAGACAGTGATAGATTCTTTTTCTTGCATACCTTTAAGAAATAGAAGACAAGATTGAATAAAACAACTAACATATTTAGGGTTTTTAGCTTAGGTGATTTTTTACTAATTCATTCAAGTTATTATTCAACGTTACATGACGTCACTATGTGACATCATCAGCACGAAACTCATCCTACATGGGGGTGTAAGATTGAGTTTTCCAGCACCGGTGGAATCACAGGGAAATCCCGGTCTGGTATGCAAGACTTAAATCTATTTAGACATGATATTTAACAAAAATGTAACTGTCAGTATTACCTGTGCAAACATCTTTGTTTAAAACTGAACCTGGAAATAACAACCATCTACACAAACCTGCGGAACCTTTCAACTAACTATAACACAATGAAGTTATGAGCAAAAAGTTAAGGAGGGATGTCTAGGGAATTTACAAGGAACACAATCCAATATTCCCTTATCACGTGATTGCACAAATCAACATTAGAGAAATTATCAAACAAACAGATATCAAAGCCATTAACACATAATGGGAGAGGAAATGTAATCAACCTGCCCCTGTTTTGTCTACAACATGAAAGTCAGATAAAATTTCTTGTCAATTGCCATTTCTACAGACAATCTCATTACCACATCATGAAATATTCATAGTAATACATAATGGTATTTGTGTTAACTTTGACACCCATTCAGCAGACACTGCATTCAACGTATCACATCAAACAAACTTTGCCACAAGGTTCTGTACAAGCTGCTATCAAAACGCTTCAACTCATTTGATTCAGTTAAAAGCTAGTAAAAGTGTAATGTTGTTTATGCTGTCTAATTAAAGAGACATATGTGCAAATAGACCAGAATCCAGTACATATCAACTCAAGTTTCAAATTCTAAATCTCTTCTAAACTAACAACTCTTCATTGACTACATCAAGTAAAGCAGCTAGGTCTTTGGGAAGAATGTCAAATTAGAAGGCATATATGGCAGCACATTATTCTGATTCACTGACAATTGGTTCCAAGGCAAGATGTATTCATGTATTACTAATTCAGTTGATATGAATAACAAATCAAGCAGTATGTTCCGTTTAACCATATGAATGAGAGTTTGAACAAACTTGGTACACAGAGATCAAACACAAGTCTATTTACAGCTGCACTTACTAGTAAATCTATCCATCTGCTCCTCGGTTAACAAATGTCTGCTGATAGATGGAGAACCTATGCTTGTTCTACAATGTTTGTAAACTGTTACTTGGGTAGAGTTTCTTCCCCTTGTTCCATCATCATCTTCTTCTGTATCACCATCATCACTGTCGTCATCTTCGTCATCATCATCCTCATTATTTGTTTCATCTTTTCCCAAATTCAACCATTTCTTCAGTTCTCTCTCTAAGTCCAAACCGTCCTTTCCTGTAAAATTTTATAAACGTTTTAATTCAATACATAATTATTGAAATATAATTTTTTGAAAATAATTCCTAATGTTGTTATAAAATGCACAGACTAATGTGAGGTATGAATTCAAACTAAAAAGTCTGTAGCCTAAAAGTGACAGCTTAATGGAGATGGCGCGGACTCGGAGGTATTATTGTCAGTAAAAATGAAGTTGTGATTTCTTGCTTTGTTGGAACCTGAAGTTATTTTGACACAGGCAAAGTGTTGTGTTTGTGTCAGTGTGGCTATGCGCCGTCTAGCATGTCAGACAAGTCCATAAGGTAAATTATAGCAAAGGAGGTGAATCAAAATCATAACCTTTATGCATATCTCTATGAACAGTACAAAATCTTAGCAATTGAGGTGCTAGTTTTTGTTTACAAAAAAAGAAGTAAAAAGTGTGAAATCAATTTTTCGAATCATGCAAATGTAGAGACAGTGAAAATCATATATAAAACCTGTATTAGTGACAGTCGATAGGACGTTGAGTATTTCCAAATCAATTTTTAATGCCATTAACTAAGTGCTTTCACAGATGTTTTTTGATGGCTGAATTCTGTTTAATAGAATTAAATGAATGTGAAAATGTTTGTCAATGTGTAATTCCTGCTTTCCATTTGAAGAACTGACCATATGTTTAAAGAATTAAGGTACCGCTACATTGAGTAAAGCAAGTTTACTTTTACACTTGTTCTTAAATCTTTAACAAGAGATGTTTGTAAAACATTATGCCCCCTGTGACTTTGACCCCAAAATCAATTGGGTACCTCTGCTACCCAAGATGAATATGTGGACCAAGTTTGAGGATGATAGGTAAAGGGGTTCTTGAGTTACTGATCTGAAACGAAAAGGTTAGGAATCAACAGGTGGACCGTCTGACATACCAATGTCCTCTTGTCTTCGAAGGGGGGCATAAACATATGTCTGTCAGGAAATGTAAAAATCTAAAAATGGAATTTTGGTCACTATAATTCAGGTTTTATCGTTTAACAGCTCATATAATTATCATTCATTAATTAATCTAAGAGATCTCAAATCCATAATCAACACCAGGGAAAAAATTGAAGTAACTGTTTATTATGTGAAATATACAGCAAGTTGTATTATCAATCATTATCTACTTTATCATGTGAAACTAATAATTTGTTTGAGTTTTGTATGATAACTACATGTATTCACCACACGATAACCAAATATGGGTTTCAGTTCTGTATATGTCAGCATGTTGTAAACTCATACAGTGATATCAAAATATTGGATCGAAGGGAGCCGGTACATTAAGGTGTATGTGTAATATACATCAACCCCTCAACATACCGTGCCCCCTTTGTATCAGATGGTCAATAACAATAAAATTCTCAGCTACAAGTTCTCAGAAAATTGTCCTGTAAACCAAATTTCTCAAGACCAATGTACTCTGTTGCTCAAATATTAATTAACGTTTTGATATCAGTAAACATCCTCTGTGAGATGAACATCTGAACCCGGGTCTTGTAATATTCATGTGAAGTTCATGAACTGTTCTTGAATGGCTTGAAATGGTCATGATTTCATGATCTGTGCTTTAATGGCTTGAAATGGTCATGATTTCACGATCTGTGCTTCAATGGCTTGAAATGGTCATGATTTCATGATCTGTGCTTCAATGGCTTGAAATGGTCATGATTTCATGATCTGTGCTTCAATGGCTTGAAATGGTCATGATTTCATGAACTGTGCTTCAATGGCTTGAAATGGTCATGATTTCATGATCTGTGCTTCAATGGCTTGAAATGGTCATGATTTCATGAACTGTGCTTCAATGGCTTGAAATGGTCATGATTTCATGATCTGTGCTTCAATGGCTTGAAATGGTCATGATTTCATGATCTGTGCTTCAATGGCTTGAAATGGTCATGATTTCATGAACTGTGCTTCAATGGCTTGAAATGGTCATGATTTCATGAACTGTGCTTCAATGGCTTGAAATGGTTATGATTTCTTGATCTGTGCTTCAATGGCTTGAAATGGTCATGATTTCATGATCTGTGCTTCAATGGCTTGAAATGGTCATGATTTCATGAACTGTGCTTCAATGGCTTGAAATGGTCATGATTTCATGAACTGTGCTTCAATGGCTTGAAATGGTTATGATTTCTTGATCTGTGCTTCAATGGCTTGAAATGGTCATGATTTCATGATCTGTGCTTCAATGGCTTGAAATGGTCATGATTTCATGAACTGTGCTTCAATGGCTTGAAATGGTCATGATTTCTTGATCTGTGCTTCAATGGCTTGAAATGGTCATGATTTCATGAACTGTGCTTCAATGGCTTGAAATGGTCATGATTTCATGATCTGTGCTTGAAAAGGTCATGATTTCATGAACTGTGCTTCAATGGCTTGAAATGGTCATGATTTCATGATCTGTGCTTGAAAAGGTCATGATTTCATGAACTGTGCTTCAATGGCTTGAAATGGTCATGATTTCATGATCTGTGCTTGAAAAGGTCATGATTTCATGAACTGTGCTTCAATGGCTTGAAATGGTCATGATTTCATGACCTGTATTTCACTGGGTTGTTTTTGTGACGAATGATTTTTGTTGCTACCAATTTCATGAATACACCATGGACTGGCGTTTAAATTTAGCAGTTAAAATCAAATTGATGATGTAGAAACCTTGTTTTTTGAAAAGAAAAATAGTGATTAAAATTATGCTTTAGATTAAGATTAGATTAGCTTTGGTGAAACTGGACCATGTCACTAGTTGAACAAAGCTACTCCATACATAGACTTATTCCTCATCATGTTGAACCCAATGTATGCTAGAGTACAGACTTTGTACATACCAGTGTAATAATGTTATAGGCCTAAATTAAAATTAAGTTTGTTTGCCTTTTACCGACAGACCCGAGATTTTGCTGCCGACTCAAAACATTTTATTGAAAAAATCGGATTTTTTTATTTTGGTATCGCGATCTGGTGTCTTTCCTTGGTTTAATATTTGCGCTACTTTGGGGTAAATCAGGGAACAAACCTCTAGACGAAGTGGGCTAAGAAGTCGACCTTTACTTTACTTTCGCCAATGTTCGAAAATTGGGCAACACATAAAATGATGTTATTACAAAAATTATCGAACAGTTAGGCATTAATTGAGAGATAAATTAAGAAATACAATGGTCTATAGAAATATTTTACCCCAAAAATCTGTATCAATAGATTCCTCAATATTACTCCAAAATTCTATGTCATCTTCACAAAACTCCAGCTCTGTATAATCAAGACCTTCAGCCATATTTCTCTAATATCACTTTAATTGGCAGCTATGATAAGTGTGTCAAAATAAGGACAATTATAAAGTGTTAGTATTTACATGTCCAACACCAATTAAAGTTTGAAGTATCAAACTGATACCGGGAAGTTTATCATCTGATAAACAAAAGTCAATTGTAAAGACATCTTCCTGGTGTCAATTGTTTCTGTAAGATGATTCACATAAAATGAAAGTGAATATTACTCACAATTTTATGTATAGTGTTGATAAAGTATGGCTGTTCTTATATAGAGTGATGTTTATTTGTTCCACATCAAATTAACAGACTGACCATTAACTGACCATTTACCAACCAACTAACTAACTGACCGACCACCAGGTCAACCCATCAAACCATCCACATTAGTAACATTCTTAAAATTGAAACTATTTATATTTTCTTATAACTATTTATTCTTATTTCTTATACCTTCAAAACATCAGACAAACAAACAATAAATTGGTGTGGATGACAAGAAGCTGACATTCATTTCCCTAACAGGAATTAAGATTACAATTTATAAGTACTTCTTGAAATATTTTTCTCTGAAATTATTGCAAATTAAAAGTGGTTTAAAAGAGTGTACAACATTGTGTCAGTTTCAGTGTAAGAGTAACACATAACCTGTGTTCAATATATAATATCTGTTGACCATCCACCTAAACCTTTCATTCAACTTCCCAACTACAAAATGCCAATGACATATATGTTAAATTTGTAGAATGAATGCATTCTGTGCCCTTCAGCCCTCTCACTGACTGCTCTCTTGGTTGCTAGCTGGTTCTAACTGACTGCTCTCTTGGTTGCTAGCTGGTTCTCACTGACTGCTCTCTTGGTTGCTAGCTGGTTCTCACTGACTGCTCTCTTGGTTGCTAGCTGGTTCTAACTGACTGCTCTCTTGGTTGCTAGCTGGTTCTAACTGACTGCTCTCTTGGTTGCTAGCTGGTTCTAACTGACTGCTCTCTTGGTTGCTAGCTGGTTCTAACTGACTGCTCTCTTGGTTGCTAGCTGGTTCTAACTGACTGCTCTCTTGGTTGCTAGCTGGTTCTCACTGACTGCTCTCTTGGTTGCTAGCTGGTTCTCACTGACTGCTCTCTTGGTTGCTAGCTGGTTCTCACTGACTGCTCTCTTGGTTGCTAGCTGGTTCTAACTGACTGCTCTCTTGGTTGCTAGCTGGTTCTAACTGACTGCTCTCTTGGTTGCTAGCTGGTTCTAACTGACTGCTCTCTTGGTTGCTAGCTGGTTCTCACTGACTGCTCTCTTGGTTGCTAGCTGGTTCTAACTGACTGCTCTCTCTTGGTTTCTAGCTGGTTCTCACTGACTGCTCTCTTGGTTGCTAGCTGGTTCTCACTGACTGCTCTCTCTTGGTTGCTAGCTGGTTCTAACTGACTGCTCTCTTGGTTTCTAGCTGGTTCTCACTGACTGCTCTCTTGGTTGCTAGCTGGTTCTCACTGACTGCTCTCTTGGTTGCTAGCTGGTTCTAACTGACTGCTCTCTCTTGGTTTCTAGCTGGTTCTAACTGACTGCTCTCTCTTGGTTGCTAGCTGGTTTTAACTGACTGCTCTCTTGGTTGCTAGCTGGTTCTAACTGACTGCTCTCTCTTGGTTTCTAGCTGGTTCTCACTGACTGCTCTCTTGGTTGCTAGCTGGTTCTCACTGACTGCTCTCTCTTGGTTGCTAGCTGGTTCTCACCGACTGCTCTCTTGGTTGCTAGCTGGTTCTCACTGACTGCTCTCTCTTGGTTGCTAGCTGGTTCTCACTGACTGCTCTCTTGGTTGCTAGCTGGTTCTCACTGACTGCTCTCTTGGTTGCTAGCTGGTTCTCACTGACTGCTCTCTTGGTTGCTAGCTGGTTCACATTGACTGCCCCCTTGGTTGCTAGCTGGTTCTAACTGACTGCTCTCACTTGGTTGCTAGCTGGTTCTAACTGACTGCTCTCCCTTGGTTGCTAGCTGGTTCTCACTGACTGCTCTCCCTTGGTTGCTAGCTGATTCTCACTGACTGCTCTCTTGGTTACTAGCTGGTTCTCACCGACTGCTCTCTCTGGTTTGCTAGCTGGTTCTCACTGATTGCTCCCTTGGTTTGCTAGCTGGTTCTCACTGATTGCACCCTTGGTTACTAGCTGGTTCTCACTGACTGCTCCCTTGGTTGCTAGCTGGTTCTAACTGACTGCTCCCTTGGTTGCTAGCTGGTTCTCACTGACTGCTCCCTTGGTTGCTAGCTGGTTCTCACTGATTGCTCCCTTGGTTACTAGCTGTTTCTCACTGACTGCTCCCTTGGTTGCTAGCTGGTTTTAACTGACTGCTCCATTGGTTGCTAGCTGGTTCTCACTGACTGCTCCCTTGGTTGCTAGCTGGTTCTCACTGACTGCTCTCTCTGGGTTGCTAGGTGGTTCTCACTGACTGCTCCCTTGGTTGCTAGCTGGTTCTCACTGACTGCGTGCTCTGGGTTGCTAGCTGGTTCTCACTGACTGCTCTCTCTTGGTTCTCCAAGGGGGGTTTAATAATAATAATGACTTTATCTAAAGAGGCAACACATTTGGGCAAACCCAGTCTTCCCTGTGAGCCTCTTTAATATGTACATGATAACAGCATTATGTAACACAAACAATTATAATAGGCAGGTATAGATATACAGACAATTAAAAATTTACCTGAAAAAAACCCACAAAAAAAACCAACAACATATGAGATCATACATAAATATATAACGATTGTCGTGATGCTATTCACAATGTTACAGTATGCTGACCACCAGAGTAAAACCATGTGAGGAATGATCTTTTGAAATCATTTAAAGAATTTGACTGGCGAATATTTAGTGGTATTTTGTTCCAGATTTTTGGTCCAGAATATGCAAGCTCTAGAGATTTTCTACAAAATTCAAGTCTGGATTTTGGAATGTATAGAGTGTTGCTTGAGTAAGGACTTAACAATGTGTTGTTTGTTTCATTAAACAAGTTACACATGTATTTAGGAAATATATTATTTATTGATTTATACACAAAAACAGCTTTTTTGTAGAGAACACGGTCTTGCATTTTCATCCATTTCAGTTCTTTGAATAAGGTTTGTGTTGGTGCATCATAAGTCTGGTCAAGAATTATTCAAGCTGCTCTTTTCTGGAATTTATATAACTTATTTGACAGTTCATCACTGCAGTTGCCCCAGAGAGTGCAGCAATAATCAAGGTGTGGCAAAATATAAGCATTGACAAATATTGTTCTCATATGTATTGTAAGGAATTGTTTTATTCTTAAAAGCAGATACAGTAGAGAATTACATTTTAAAGAATATGTTCAACTTGGGTGTTCCAGTTTAGCTTGTGGTCAACATATATACCTAATAACTTTTCAACATCAGTAAAATCAATGTTTTGATTCTGTAGAAGCAATTTATAAGCATGGCTTGTACTAAGTCAAGTGTCTTGTAAGTATTGTTTGATAGGGAGATTATCGTTGCTTTTGTCTTTTGAGGGTTTGATATCATAGAATGTCTCTGGCACCAATTCATGAATAGTATCAAGGCTAGTTTGTGGTGTTTGACAGACAGTTTCTATGGATGACCCAAGTGCATTTATAGTGGTATCATCTGCAAACAGATCAGTTGAACAATTTTGTATATGTAGAGGTAGATCATTAATGTAAAGGATAAAGAGTATAGGTCCAAGGACAGATCCTTTGGGTACTCCTGATGTAATGTCAAGAGCTGTTGAAAGCTTGCCTTGGACAGGTTTAGAACTAAAATATAAGCCCTTGGAAAAAATACTGGCATTTATGTCTGTTAATTTGTCATATTGCTAGTGATTCACATCTCACCAAATATCAATTAACTACATGCAGTGGCTTTTCTAAAACTGAGATTTTTTCTCTAATTTTTTAACTATTTATACTAAAAATGTCGATTTGTACAAAAGTTCAAGACGAAATGTCAATGAAACTGTACAGGGACCTATAAAACAGTATAGTAAAAGCTTTGAAATAAACCAATTATATCTACTGTCCTTAAGCAAACTATTTGTGACAATCCCATGTAGAGAACCACAGGAGATTGTCATAAGTTATCTCCCTTTATCCCAATACATTATACTACAGAAGGGATAAAGGGGGAGAACTCATGACATTCTCCTAGGTAGAGAACAATGTGAGAGGGTCAGCAGGACAAAGGGAGATAATACAGAATGAACTCAAAGCTAACAAAACATCAAAGTAGCAATTTATGCAAATGAATCAAAACTAACATTATAATTAAATATTTGAGATGATTAATTTCATTACGAAACAAGACTTATGCAAGTTTTCATTTGATGGTAAAATGAACAACTGGGAAGTTTAGACAATTATTTCATATAAAGTAAATTTTGTGGAACAGAGAACACAGAATGAAACATTTAACAAAAGCTGCCTGCTATGGGATGAAATATATATGTTATGATTTAGTTTTTCACAAACACAAAAAATCAAGAATTTATACATAGAACTTATATTCATACACATACTATTTTAGTTGCATTTCTACGGGTTTTTTAAAATAGCATTTATCATTAAGTTTTTTTGTTTTTCAACAAACTAACAGTCTTCAACAAACTAACAGTCTGATAATGTGATTAGCGACAGTAACAGGTTGAATAGACTCATTTACCTGATGTAGGTTGAATATACTCATCTACATGATGTAGGTTGTATACACTCATCTACCTGATGTAGGTTGTATACACTCATCTACCTGATGTAGGTTGTATATACTCATCTACATGATGTAGGTTGTATACACTCATCTACCTGATGTAGGTTGTTAAACTCATCTACCTGATGTAGGTTGTATACACTCATCTACCTGATGTAGGTTGAATACACTCATCTACCTGATGTAGGTTGTATACACTCATCTACCTGATGTAGGTTGAATACACTCATCTACCTGATGTAGGTTGTATACACTCAACTACCTGATGTAGGTTGTATACACTCATCTACCTGATGTAGGTTGAATACACTCATCTACCTGATGTAGGTTGAATACACTCATCTACATGATGTAGGTTGTATACACTCATCTACCTGATGTAGGTTGAATACACTCATCTACATGATGTAGGTTGAATACACTCATCTACCTGATGTAGGTTGTATACATTCATCTACCTGATGTAGGTTGAATACACTCATCTACCTGATGTAGGTTGAATACACTCATCTACATGATGTAGGTTGTATACACTCATCTACCTGATGTAGGTTGAATACACTCATCTACATGATGTAGGTTGTATACACTCATCTACCTGATGTAGGTTGTATACACTCATCTACCTGATGTAGGTTGTATACACTCATCTACCTGATGTAGGTTGAATACACTCATCTACCTGATGTAGGTTGTATACACTCAACTACCTGATGTAGGTTGTATACACTCATCTACCTGATGTAGGTTGAATACACTCATCTACCTGATGTAGGTTGAATACACTCATCTACATGATGTAGGTTGTATACACTCATCTACCTGATGTAGGTTGAATACACTCATCTACATGATGTAGGTTGAATACACTCATCTACCTGATGTAGGTTGTATACACTCATCTACCTGATGTAGGTTGAATACACTCATCTACCTGATGTAGGTTGAATACACTCATCTACATGATGTAGGTTGTATACACTCATCTACCTGATGTAGGTTGAATACACTCATCTACATGATGTAGGTTGTATACACTCATCTACCTGATGTAGGTTGTATACACTCATCTACATGATGTAGGTTGTATACACTCATCTACCTGATGTAGGTTGTATACACTCATCTACCTGATGTAGGTTGAATACACTCATCTACCTGATGTAGGTTGTATACACTCATCTACATGATGTAGGTTGTATACACTCATCTACCTGATGTAGGTTGTATACACTCATCTACCTGATGTAGGTTGAATACACTCATCTACCTGATGTAGGTTGAATACACTCATCTACCTGATGTAGGTTGAATACACTCATCTACATGATGTAGGTTGAATACACTCATCTACCTGATGTAGGTTGTATACACTCATCTACCTGATGTAGGTTGTATACACTCATCTACCTGATGTAGGTTGTATACACTCATCTACCTGATGTAGGTTGAATACACTCATCTACCTGATGTAGGTTGAATACACTCATCTACCTGATGTAGGTTGTATACACTCATCTACCTGATGTAGGTTGAATACACTCATCTACCTGATGTAGGTTGTATACACTCATCTACCTGATGTAGGTTGAATACACTCATCTACCTGATGTAGGTTGTATACACTCATCTACATGATGTAGGTTGAATACACTCATCTACCTGATGTAGGTTGTATACACTCATCTACCTGATGTAGGTTGTATACACTCATCTACCTGATGTAGGTTGAATACACTCATCTACCTGATGTAGGTTGAATACACTCATCTACCTGATGTAGGTTGTATACACTCATCTACCTGATGTAGGTTGTATATACTCATCTACCTGATGTAGGTTGAATACACTCATCTACCTGATGTAGGTTGTATACACTCATCTACCTGATGTAGGTTGTATACACTCATCTACCTGATGTAGGTTGAATACACTCATCTACCTGATGTAGGTTGTATACACTCATCTACCTGATGTAGGTTGTATACACTCATCTACCTGATGTAGGGTGTATACACTCATCTACATGATGTAGGTTGAATACACTCATCTACCTGATGTAGGTTGTATACACTCATCTACCTGATGTAGGTTGAATACACTCATCTACCTGATGTAGGTTGTATACACTCATCTACCTGATGTAGGTTGTATACACTCATCTACCTGATGTAGGTTGTATACACTCATCTACCTGATGTAGGTTGTATACACTCATCTACCTGATGTAGGTTGAATACACTCATCTACCTGATGTAGGTTGAATACACTCATCTACCTGATGTAGGTTGAATACACTCATCTACCTGATGTAGGTTGTATACACTCATCTACCTGATGTAGGTAGTATACACTCATCTACCTGATGTAGGTTGTATACACTCATCTACCTGATGTAGGTTGTATACACTCATCTACCTGATGTAGGTTGTATACACTCATCTACATGATGTAGGTTGTATACACTCATCTACCTGATGTAGGTTGTATACACTCATCTACATGATGTAGGTTGAATACACTCATCTACCTGATGTAGGTTGAATACACTCATCTACATGATGTAGGTTGAATACACTCATCTACCTGATGTAGGTTGTATACACTCATCTACCTGATGTAGGTTGTATACACTCATCTACCTGATGTAGGTTGTATACACTCATCTACCTGATGTAGGTTGAATACACTCATCTACCTGATGTAGGTTGTATACACTCATCTACCTGATGTAGGTTGAATACACTCATCTACCTGATGTAGGTTGTATACACTCATCTACCTGATGTAGGTTGTATACACTCATCTACATGATGTAGGTTGAATACACTCATCTACCTGATGTAGGTTGAATACACTCATCTACCTGATGTAGGTTGTATACACTCATCTACATGATGTAGGTTGAATACACTCATCTACCTGATGTAGGTTGTATACACTCATCTACCTGATGTAGGTTGAATACACTCATCTACCTGATGTAGGTTGAATACACTCATCTACCTGATGTAGGTTGTATATACTCATCTACCTGATGTAGGTTGTATACACTCATCTACATGATGTAGGTTGAATACACTCATCTACCTGATGTAGGTTGAATACACTCATCTACCTGATGTAGGTTGTATACACTCATCTACCTGATGTAGGTTGAATACACTCATCTACCTGATGTAGGTTGAATACACTCATCTACCTGATGTAGGTTGAATACACTCATCTACCTGATGTAGGTTGTATACACTCATCTACCTGATGTAGGTTGAATACACTCATCTACCTGATGTAGGTTGAATACACTCATCTACCTGATGTAGGTTGTATACACTCATCTACCTGATGTAGGTTGAATACACTCATCTACCTGATGTAGGTTGTATACACTCATCTACCTGATGTAGGTTGAATACACTCATCTACCTGATGTAGGTTGTATACACTCATCTACCTGATGTAGGTTGTATACACTCATCTACCTGATGTAGGTTGAATACACTCATCTACCTGATGTAGGTTGTATACACTCATCTACCTGATGTAGGTTGTATACACTCATCTACCTGATGTAGGTTGAATACACTCATCTACCTGATGTAGGTTGTATACACTCATCTACCTGATGTAGGTTGTATACACTCATCTACCTGATGTAGGTTGTATACACTCATCTACCTGATGTAGGTTGAATACACTCATCTACCTGATGTAGGTTGTATACACTCATCTACCTGATGTAGGTTGAATACACTCATCTACCTGATGTAGGTTGAATACACTCATCTACCTGATGTAGGTTGTATACACTCATCTACCTGATGTAGGTTGAATACACTCATCTACCTGATGT